>JAXCLQ010022594.1:0-31192 GCA_035584115.1 Cedrela odorata | reverse complement strand
AGTTAATCTAAGCTCCCCAGCAGCGGTTGTGTGCCCGAAAATCCATTTCGTGAGTCGCACTTCCGCTGCACTCAAAAACAGAGCACAATCGTTTTCAGTTCTGTTCATTGGGTGCATTATATAAAGAACTTAGAGATAATTTTCAGGAGTTGTATGCAAAGCATAAAGAAGTAAAGAAAAAGAATTTCATGATGATGAAAGAAATTAATTCATTGAAATTAAAAATTAAAGAACTTAAACTTAAAAATGAATATAGCATGTCTATGGAATTTGATGCACTAAAAGATAAAAACAAAATTTTGAAGAACAAAATAGTTTCGCTTAAGGGAGTGTTAGCAAAATTTACTCAAAGGAAAGAATCCCTAGATAAAGTTTTAAGTAACCAAAAATTAGTATTTGATAAAGTCAAACTTGACTACAAACAAGGAATTAAACAAAAAGCTTATACAAATTATTTTGTAAAATCTACTCAACAAATAACTTCATCTATTACATGTCATTATTACAATAAGAAAAGGCATTACATTAACACATGTCAATATAAGAAAAATGCATACAATGAACCCAAGAGGATGTGGGTACCTAAGGGCACAAAACTCAAAGAAATCATGCATGTTAAAATGGTCAAGACTTTCAAGGGTAGAACTAATGTTTATGAACCCAAAGTCACTTGATTATCAAAATAAACTTGTCTATTTTGTAGGTACCTCATGAAAAGAGCAACAAGTACAAGAAAAAGTGTTTCATCGATAATGGTTGCTCAAGACACATGACAAGAAACAAGAGGCTATTTCTTCATATAACGAAAGAAGAACGAAAAATATGTGATCTTCGGAGATAATAGCCGAGGCAAGGTGAAATGTATTGGAACAATTGGTATTAATTCAATCTTAATTAAAGATGTTTTATGTGTTGAAGGCTTAAAATATAACTTGCTTAGTATTAGTCAATTGTGTGGTTATGGCTATAAGGTTGTATATCTTAAAAATGGTTGTAAAATATTAGATGAGCATGCAAATAAGTTATTCTATGTACCTAAAAACAATGATATACATATATTATATAACTAGAAAGCTTGGATGAAATAAATAATATTTATTTGTAAGTTTTATGTGATGATTCTTGAAAGTGGCATAGAAGATTAAGACATTGTAGTATGAATCTCTTAAGACAACTAGCAAAATAAGGCTTATCAGGAGACCTTCATAATTTAAAATTCTCAAAAGATAAAGTATGTGGTCCATGTCAACTAGGTAAACAAGTTAAGACATTCTTTAAATCCAAAAACTTAGTTTCTATTACAAGACCATTAGAACTTTTATATATAGATCTCTTTGGACCAAATATAGTTGCTTCCTTAGAAGGAAAACTCTATGCATATGTAATCATCGATGATTACTCTATATTTACTTGGGTGTTCTTCTTAGATAGCAAAAGCAATACATTTGAAATATTTAAAAATTTCTCAAAGAATATTTAAAATGAAATTGGTTACATTTGATAAATTTGATCTCAACTTGGCTAAATTAGTTGCAAAAGAAAAGGAAAAGGAATTGGAGATAAGTGAAAACTTGGAAAACTTAAATTTAAATGACACATCTATAAAAAATGAAAAAGAAGTTGTAGAAAGAGAAGAAACCATTAAAATACTTCCTAAAGTATAAAGATATGCATCTAATCATTTAAAAGAGTTAACAATAGAAAATCCCTCACAAAGGGTCAAAACTAGAAGAAAGGCAAAAGAGATTAATGAAAATCTAAATGAGATTCAAAATTTAGCATTTGTCTCTTAAATTGAGCCAAAACAAGTTGAAGAAACTCTAAATGATGAAAATTGGTTAATGACCATGTAAGAGGAGTTAAATCAATTTTAAAGAAATGATATATAGACCTTAGTACTTAAACATAATGATTATTCAACTATTTGTACTAAATAGGTGTTTATGAACAAACTTGATGAAAATAGAAACATCTCTAGAAACAAGGCTAGGCTAGTAGCACAAGGGTATAGTCAAGAAAAATAAATAGACTATGATAAAACTTATACTCTCGTAGCTAGATTAGAAGCCATTATAGTACTTTTAACCTTTACATGTTATGAGAATTTCAAACTCTATCAAATGGATGTCAAAAGTACATTTTTAAATGGTTTTATAAATGAAGAAGTTTATATAGAACAACCTCTCGGGTTTGAAAATTATAAATTTTCAAACTATGTTTACAAACTCACTAAGGTACTTTATGGTCTAAAGCAAACACTTAGAGCTTGGTATGAAAGACTTAGTGAATTCTTACTAAAATATAACTTTGTGAGGGGGAGTGTTAACACTACACTTTTTATCAAAACCAAAAGTGATGATATTTTACTAGTTTAAATTTATGTTGATGATATTATTTTTGAAAGCACAAATGAGTCTTTGTGTGTTGAATTTTCAAACTTTATAAAAGGTGAATTTGAGATGAATATGATGGGAGAGCTAAATTTCTTTTTGGGACTTTAAATTAAACAAACAAATGATGGAATTTATATTTTCTAATCAAAATTTATCAAAGATTTGTTAAGAAAATTCGATATAATAGAGGGAAAATCCATTACTCTATTTAACCGCCTATAGACCAGACATTCTCTATGAAGTTTGTGTATGTGTTAGATTTCAATCTAATCCTAAGGAATCAAACCTTGCAGCAGTAAAAATGAATTTTAAGATTCTTAAGAACCACACCAAACTTAAAATTGTTTTATCCAAAGGATGGTAAGTTTAGCTTAAAAGGCTATTTAGATGCCGATTATGGAGGATGCAAAGTGAATAGAAAAAACACAACTGGTACGTGTTATTTTCTTGGAAGTGTACTAGTATCTTGGTTTAGCAAGAAACAAAGCATAGTTGCATTGTCAACTACTGAAGCAAAGTATATTTCAGTAGGTAATTGTTGTAAATGAGACGTTTACTTAGAATATGTCAACACAAATCTTCAATTGGCTGATATCTTCACTAAGCCAATTGATAGGGATCTTTCTGTACGATTAGAAATGAATTAAGAATGATGAAAATTGATTGAATTATGTTTGAACTTGTTTGTGCTTGATTTTTGTTGAATTTTTTTATTTTGAATGCAAAAGGATAGATACCTTAAAGAGGATCAATACATTCTTATATATATATATATATATATCGATACTCTTAATGAATTTTGATTTAGCATTGATACGATTACATCTTGTATCGATACTGAAATTGAGCTTCAGCATGTATCGATACGTTTGAATATAATGATTACGCTTTAAATGTGTCTTTCTGGGGTTAAGTGAAAAATTCAAAATTTGCTAAATTAATCGCCAAAAATTGGTGCATGGCTGACATGTGTCATCATACTAAAATGTATCGATATCTTGCTACATTATATTGATATTCTGATAAAATGTATCGACACTTTCCGTCTTTTCAACAAAAGTATCATATTTCTTGAAGATAAATTAATACATTTTTCGAAATCTAAAAACAAATCGATACATCTCTTAAATGTATTGATACCTTTACGCGATTTAACATCTAAAAAGAGGTAAAATCTAAAACTTTCTTGCTCATTTAAAACTTTTAACCCTCTCTCTCTAAAACCCTAAAATTCCTTCAAACTTTCAAATCATTCAATCTACTTAAAAATGCATAGAACTAAAAATCTAGAGGTAAGTCAACTCAAAAGACAAAGACCAAATGAAGCATCCATCTCTAATCCTAATTTTTCAAATAGAGAACCAGAAGATCTATATTTTTCCCTCTACTTCAATAGAAAAGTATCTCCTGGTAGGGTGATAGATTTTTAATTTTTAAAGCTCATTAATTTTCTCTATCTTTGCTGGTTCGAAGAATTTGGGTGGTCTCATTTCCTTTAATAGAGGGGCAAGCGCTTTGACAGTCTCGTTAAAGTATTCTACTCAAATCTAGATGCGAAGGACCTCTATATTGGAAGGATGAAGTTAACCGAGTTCACAACTTCTTTCTGAGCTCACACCTTTAAAGTAAATACTGATGTATTATCTAGGGTGACTAGAATACCGATGAGCAGCCATTTCTATCCCCCCAGTAACTTTCAAGCTATTAAGGCTTGCAAAGTCATTTTCAAGAACCTTAACATGATCAAGGTTGACTACAGACCTGTACATCTAGGACTCCACGAGAGAATTTTGCCCCTAATCGTATCTTATAGTTTGAATGCAAGGTCGGGTAGATTTTCTGCGATGACATTGGAAGATATGTGGTAGATGAGGCGTATCATAAAAGGTAGGAGGCCGGATTTACTTAGTTGGATGCTCACAGTCATCATTTGAACGATAATCACTAAAACCAATCATCTCTACTACGGGTACGTCATCTCAAGTATCATCACTAATAGTCTTACATGTGTGTACCTAGATGCAGACATGATTGAGCCTCTAATTGCCATAATACTATCGGAGACCATGCTCAGACACATGTATTATGAGCTTACGACAAGTGGAGAATGGGTACTTCAAGCTCGATACTGGCATTTGGCACCCAGCAGGAGCCAAAAAATGCTTGTGGAAATGGCAGAAGAGCACGAACCAGCAAACAATTTAAACTGAAATCTAAATTGGAAACATAAATAAAAGGAGAAAGATAATCTTTCAAGCTTAACAAAAAGGGGGAGAAATGACAAAATTTGACAATCAAAGTAAAAGGAAACTTCTAGACTATAAGGGAGAAAAATTTTGACTTAGCTTTTCTTAAGGGGAAGTTGGATACCTTATTTAAATAAAGTCTTAAAATATACTTTATTTTTTCATCATCAAAAAACGGGGAAGATTAATGATATCATATTAGTAATTTAAATGTGAAATTATTGATATCCTAATATGTAAATGTATGTTTTCGATGATGACTAAGTTTTTTATAATGTCAAATCAATTTATGATAATAAAATGGATTTAGACTTGTTGAGAATCAAGAAAACTGTGTGCGAATATACTTCTGGCCAATAAAAAAAAAAATTGTGAAAAGTGTGAATAAAGTGTAATAGGATCGATACTTGGAGCTAAATGATCGATATTTTGGCTAATCGGATGATACAAAGAAGAAACAAATCAATACAAGTAGAGAAGATCGATACACTTAAAGAAGGTCAATACTTGGAAGAAGAACATATCGATATCTTGCAAGTCAGTAGCCTCAAATGAAATCACCAACTTAAACAGATCAATACTTGAAAGAAGCAGATCAATACGTTCAGAGAATATTGACACTCAGAACTCAGAAGATTGGTACTTAACATTCCAGAGAGTTGAAAAATATTTACAAAGCAGACCAGATCAATACCCAAGCAAAGGAGATCGATACTTCTCCAACCCGAGAGATCAAAATTATTTACGAAGTGGACCAGATCGATACTTCAGAATTCTAGAGAGTTCAGATATAATTACGAAGTGAACTAGATCGATACCAGTGCTAAAATAAATCGATACTTTATATTCCAGAGAGTTTAAAATTATTTACAATGCAAGCCAGATCAATATGCTAAGAAGAAAGGATCAATACTTGAGAATGAAGTTCAACTCAGATTTAAAAATTCGCATAAACAAATCAATATACTACTAAATGGATCGATACTTCCTGACGTTTTAAAGCTTAATGGTAACTTTTGCAGCATGTATGGCGAACATTTAATGCACCTAATCAAGTTATTGGACATAAATAACTTCACAAAGAGAATAAATATAAATAGAAGAATTTAAGAAAATGAGAACAATGGAGTACATTCTTGAACATCAGTGAATATTTATCTATTATTCTAACATGAACAGTTTCATTTTCTCTCTACTGTAATTTTGTTCATTCACTCATTCTTGTGAATATAAATACATTTCAAAATTATATTAGATTTATCTTTACCCGATTTAAAACGAAAACTGTATTAGGTTTCCCTTCACCTGAATAAAGAAGTTGTTTGGTTGCCCTTCACTTTAAATGGAGTTGTATTGGACTTCACTTGACCCATACAAACAATGAGACAGTTTAATCTCGGTGGTGAGCTAAAGCCAAGAGAGTGAACATAGGCCATATTGCCGAACCACTATAAATCCAGTGTTTGCTTTTTCTCTCTCTCTCTCCTACTATTTTATTAATTTTAGTGCATTACATACATCTTAAGCTTTAAATTTTTAGACAACCCGATTTACCCCCCTCTTAGGTATTGCCAATTGGGATAACATGGGTAAGATTATGGACACATTAAAGTCTTATTTCACTATATATACTCATACAGGTAGCACTGTAGTAGTTTCTAAAATTCTGAAAGCATGCACTGTTGTTGTTGAGGGTCATGGTTATTATGCCGACATGATTCTGCTTGAAATTATGGATTTTGATATAATCTTAGGCATTGACTGGTTGTCTAAGTATCATGCTCTGTTAGATTGTTATCGAAATGTAGTTACTTTCCAAGTACCAGGAGAACCCTCTGTAACATCCTAAATCCAAGAATGTTACTGGCAAATAATAGGACTACCCTATCACCCTAAGCCTTATATGACCTGTTTAAACATAATTGTCAAACATGCATGCACAATACATTCCATAGAAAATATTTAAACAACTCGAAAGGCGATATACTGCCATTGAAACTATGTATAACCCAAGTGTTTACAATATATCTCATGGTAGATTGACTATACAACAGTCTAACCATACTTACGGATTCAAAATCCAACATCAAACTCAACTCAATGCAACAAAACAAAAATTACAACTCTATACACATGACAAACCTAACAACCCTAGTGATTGCAATGCAGACCCTTTCCTCAGCTTGTGTCTTCATAATGCTAAATTGGCTTATTATATCCGAGCTCCTGCAAAACTGGAGAGAGAGAAGGGGGGGAGGGTCTAAAAGACTTAGTGGGTGGCAGTTAAACATAATATTAAAACATAAGTTTCATATAATTAACATAATTATATATATATATATATACATTCATATGCATTTGATTTTTCCTCACATCAATCCTAATTAAAATCAAAGTAATTGTAAAGTCTAATAATTTCTCAACTCAATCACCATTAAATTCAATGTAGCTACAAAGTACATCACCATATATTCATCACTACAAGAATTATGGTGTTTAAAGGAGTTACGTGTCATCGTTCCCTCAACACATGTTTAACTCTCTAGTGCCTTAGAGCGTTATGTATCGCCGTCTGCCAAATCACTAACACTGCTCTCAGCAATGTTAAATTTGAGGCAAGGGAATCCAGAGGCGTTACGTATTGCCATCCCCCTGGTTTCGAGTCAATCATCATACATGAGCATATAGTCTTAAATATAAAACAATTTAGGAACATTTAAACCACCACATAAACAATACTATAATCATGTGATAAACAAATCAGATTTACCAACTCAACAACCAACCTCAATGTTTCTTTCTCACCTGTCAACATACAAATTGCAATCTATTGATTCGTAATATGCCAACTCCTTATAGACATTCTTGTCATTTCAAAGTCACAATTCAATAATCTCACAAATTTACTAAGCAGTAATTAAAATTAAAATCACTATTTATAATGTCATCATATTTCGTAAATATATATATATCATAAACGTACACATATCTTAGATATATGTGTGTGTGTGTACCATAATATATATCTTAAATATAATTTCATCATAACCATTTATACATATCACAAGTGTATATATAATAACAATATATCATAATATATAGATCATAACTATATCTCATAAAAATATATATATACATCATAAGCATATGTATATATCATAATTATATATATATACATATGTGTATATATTCCATTATAACCATTTATACACAACATAAGTGTGTATATATATATATATATATTCTAAACAATATATCATAATATATATAACCCTTAGCTATATATTATACGCGCGCGCGCACACACATATTTATGTGTGTGTGTATCATAACCATATATATGCATAAATGTTTATTCGTATCATAACTATATATATATATATATATCTTGAATGTAAAATTCATTTCAACATCATCTATGGCCTACTCCAAGCCATAATCTCTTAGTTCAACATTTTCGGCCTCCTCTTGGCTATAATCTTATATCTTATCAACACTTCTACACATAACTCATATCTCAACCGATCCTCCATACTCATAATCATAATCTTAAAATAATTATAAATAGCACATTAAGAAAAATAAAATAGTATAGTATTCCACTCATCTGTTTGAAATCGGTTAATTTTTAATTTAAGGCAAGGTCGATGAATGTTCTAGTTGTCGTTCTACAATACATGACTTTCGTCAAAATTTATAGTCATAAATAAATACATAATAACTATATTATGCATGTACATTTCCCCCAATAAAATTCAAATGTTTTAGATCACTACGAGATCCAAACCAAATTTATCTAAGTTAGGTGTTCTCAATTTCATTTTCCGATTACTCTTGATAACAATTCACCACACAGAAGCAATTTTTCATTTTTATTAGGATCAATCAACAATAAATTTTAAGCCGAATCTTTAGTAGATTCATCTCTTATGAGTCTAGTTTATATAGCCTTCTACATTGTTTCATTTGAACTTTTATAACTCAACTTATACTTAAATGAATTGATACTATTTTAACCTCATTTTGCAATAAGGCAGTAAGTTTTTCAAATTTTATAGGAATTCATTGCTTGACAGAAAAATTTGATTTTTAATTATATCATTCCTTGTCATGTCTAGTTTTTGTAGCCCTTTACGAATCCTGATTTTAATTCCTAATGTTTGAATTATAACCAATTTAGTACCCTCTGCACAAATACAGAACCGTGTGTCTTGCTGAACAGGGTAACCAAATTCCAACCTTTACTGGGAATTCATCCCTAAATGAAATGATTTGATTTTCAGATATATTGTTCCCTTATGCGTATAGTTTTCATAGAATTTTACTGTGTTAAAAACCAATATTGAGAACACTATTTCATTTTCGGTTTTCTACACCCTGCCCTGCTTAGCATTTTTGGCAAAACCAAAATGCAACGCAAAGCAACCATTTCTAAAATTTATTGGGAAATCGTCATTTCCCAAAACATTTTAATTTTTGACCACATTGGTCATAATTGTGTCTAGTTTTCCGAGCACTTTACGGCTCATTAATCGAAAGTCTATAATTTATTTTATAAGTAAAATATTATACCTAGGTCAGAGTTTCAGCAACTAAAATTTCTACTCATACCTTGCCAAGTTTTTTCCAACAATCTATATATACATCATAAAACCAAATTTTTCACTGCACTTTTATTCTCTACACAATCCCAACATTATATTATCATGAAAGCACACTTTAAATTTTTAGTTTTTACACACTCAACAAGTATAACACAACCAAATGAACAACCATGCATTATTCTCATCATTCTTCAAGCCGACAAATCTTAATAGTATACAATCTCACAACAATTCCATACAAATCATAGCCCATGTTCCAAAATCATAACAACACATAAACACTCATATCCCTCATGCATAATACATACTAAAATATTGCCATTACATAAGTCATTCCCTGCCTTATACCAATTATTACGCATGGCCAAACTTTTGAAAACCAAATAATGACATATATTATTTACATAGTTATCACATGCTTGTCACAACCAATTCACAAATTTTTCTAGAAATTTGAAGGAACATTTTCCTTATTGGAAAATCAATTTCCTCTCTATTTCTCCTATGTTTTCCGCCTCTTTCCTTTTAGCTCCCTTTTCTCTCTTATTTTCTCTTCTAAGACCACAAACTTGAATTCCTGTCTAAGACCCAAGTTGATTTTAGCTCCACCCACTTCAATTTCCCGTATCTCTACTCTTCCTCCTCACTTTCCTGTTTGCTTTTCTCAACTCCTCTTTCTTGTTTCATGTCCAAAAACTAAAATCCCTCTTCATCTCTTGCCGATTTTCCTTCTCCCCTCTCTTGTTCAGCCAAAGCACCCTCTCCCTCTCTCTCTTGCTCTTTCTTCTTCTTCTTGTTCCTGTCCAAGACCAATTCCAAAATATGTTCTCAACTTCCCTTGTTTCCATTTCCATTCAAGACCAAACCCAAAATCTGTTTTCAACCTCCCTTACTTCTCTACTTGTTGCTTGCTTTCTTCTCTCTCGGTCGGGTTGTTCTTTCTTCTCTTCCCATTCCCTTTCTCTTTTCTCTTTTCTCTTTTTCTTCTCTTCTTCCCCTCTTTCCTTTGGCTTTTCTCTTCTCTTCTCTAGTTTCCTTTATTCTTCTCATTTCTTCTCAAAAAAATGGCTAAGTCTTTTCTTTTAAGATTGAAAATAAGCAATTAAAATGGCTAAGTCTTCTCTTTTAAGATTGAAAATAAGCAATTAAAATAAAACAAATAATTTAATTAATTTATTCGGTTATGGGTCGGCCATATGTCACTTAATTAACATCATTTTTTATTTTTCTCTTCTAAACCCAAGTTTCCAATGTAATTAGCCCCGAATCATTTATTAAATGAACTTAATCATTTGGCCCATTTAAAAGTTACTCACTTTTCAAATTGTTTATCTTTTCAATTTTGAAAAAATTGTATTCCGATCACAAAGCTTTATTATTGCAATTACATAAAATTTTTGTTCATTACACCCTTTTATATGTATCAAGGAGATCGAAGTGAAGTTCCCAATAATCTCATATTTGTTATGTCTATGTTGAGTTTACTTAGAAAGAAGTGTGTGGGATACCTCGCACATGTGTATGATTACCCTGACATTTTTCTTGATGAATTGCTCAGTTTACCCGATGATAAATAGCTTGAGTTCAGTATAGAAGTTATTTTAGAGACTTAGCCTATTTCGATTCATCCATAACAAATGGCTTTAGTAGAGTTAAAAGAATTAAAAGTTTAATTACAAAATCTAATTGTTAAAGGCTTCATATGCTAAACGTGTCTCCATGGGATGCTCTTGTTTTATTTGTGAAAAAAAAGGATGGGACTCTTCGACTATGCATTGATTATAAACAACTAAATAAAGTCACAATCAAGAACAAATATCTATTGCCACGAATAAATGATTTGGTTGACCAATTACAAGGGGCTCAATGCTTTTCCAAGATAGACCTTTGTTCGGGGTACCATCAGCTTCGAATAAAAAGGGAAGATATTCCAAACACAGCCTTCCGTACAAGTTATGACCACTATAAGTTCTTGGTGATGTCCTTCAAGCTTACTAATGTACTAGCTGCATTTATGGATTTAATGAATAGGGTGTTCAAACCTTTTTTAGACCGGTTTGTCATTGTATTTCTGAATGATATTTTGGTGTATTTGCGAAGTACTGAAGAACATGAAAAATATCTTTATTTAGTGTTACAGACTCTAAGGGAACAAAAGTTTTATGCTAAGTTTTTTAAGTGTGAATTCTGGTTATCTGAAGTTGTATTCTTAGGCCATATGGTGTCCAAATAGTAGAACAGTGTAGACAGTAAAAAGATTGAAGTTATACAGAGTTGGCTGCGCCCAATTAATGTGGCTGAAACTAGAAGTTTTCTTGGTCTTGCGGGATGCTATAGACACTTTGTTTAGAATTTTTCTGGCATAACAGCTCCTTTAAGCCATCTAACCTAGAAGAAAGTGAAATTTGTTTGGTCAAATACAAGTGAGGAAAGCTTCTAGAAGCTTAATGAGTGTTTGACCACGGCACTTGTGTTAGCTTTGCCATCAGGTTCAAAAGGATTTACGATATATTGTGATGCTTCTAGAATAAGCATAAGGTATGTTTAAATGTAGTTTGGCAAAGTAGGCACATCGAGGCAGCTAAAAAGTTACGAGCGAAATTATCCTACTCATGATTTAGAAATGGTCGCAGTCGTATTTGCTCTTAAGATTTGGAGACACTAACTTTACGGTGAGACATTTGAGATATATATTGATCACGATAGCCTTAAATATATCATTGATCAGAGGGATCTTAATTTAAAATAGAGACGTTGGGTTGAGCTTTTAAAGGATTATGATTGCACCATTTAATAATCCAAAGTAGAAAATCAATGGGCAATTTGTCTCACTTGGCGGTCTCCAGGCAATCCAAAGTTATAAAATTTCAAGAGTGCTTCCAGAGTGGAGTGAACTTTATGAAATCCAACTCAAGAGTTTTACTATCACAATTTTAATGAACTTTATGAAATCCGACTCAAGAGTTTTACTATCACAATTTTAAGTAAAATCAGTGCTGATTGATGAGATTAGAGCAACTCAAACAATAGATCCTTTCATGTTAGACCAGATAAATCAATTAAAGTAAGAAGAGACAAGTCAGTTCCTTATAGATATAGAATACATCTTGAGAATGCAAGGAAAAATAGTAATTCTTCTGCAAAAAGAACTAAAGGCTCTAATTATGGAGTTAACTTATACATTTTCTTATGTGACGCATCCAAGAGCCACAAAGATGTATCAAGACTTGAAAGATTTGTATTGGTGGCAAGGTATGAAGAAGGATGCAGTTGAATACATGTCTAAATGCTTGACATGTCAGTAAGTGAAGGTTGAACATCAAAAGCCTGCTAGGACACTTCAAAACCAAGACATTCTTGAGTCGAAATAAGATAAGATAACCATGGATTTCGTAGTTAGGTTACCTCGAACTTTAAAAGGCCACGATTCCATCTGGGTGATGATGGACAGATTGACTAATCTACTTATTTTTTACTAGTAAAGACTATGTACTCTACTTCTCAATATTTTTATGGACTACGTGGTATCTTTACACTGCATCCCTATTTCTATTATCTCTGATCGAGGTTGTTAAACCTTATTCTCTGAATATAGAGGTAAAATAGTTATTTAATGACATTCATATCACATATGAATGATTCAAAATTTATTTAACACATTAACGAGGTTTAGGAGGATTTAAGTTGGCTTAATGAGATAATTAAGATAGGTTTATTAGTATTTTTCAAAATCTAAAAATGGATCAAACTAAAAGGTTTTTAGGGACCAAATTTTAAGATTTTCAAATAGTGAAAAACAAATACTGTAACAGGGTACTGTAGTACGACACTGTAACAAGATACTATAACATCCGATCAACCAGTTTCTGAAAATGGTCAACCAATAGAATGCTTGTTGGGTGAACAGTAGAAATGGTCGACCGAATTGGGAAACCAGTCGACCAGTAGAAAGGTAGTTTTCAAGGGCACTTGCAGCACTATAGCACTGTTCACAATACTATAATAACTGTTCACATCACTCTAGCGACTGTTCACAGTTACTATAGCAACTGGTCGACTGATTTGCTAGAAAAAATAGGTTTTTCAAAATTTTTAAAGGTTTTAAAGGTATTTTGGTCATTTCACCCTCTTATCTATATATACTCAAGTCTCTCGTTTGTATTTTACCATTCCCTCTCTCTACAAACACCCCAAATTTGTTCTTCTCTCTTTAAAATAGGTTTTCTCTCCATTTCTCCAAATTTCTCCGATGTTCTGTCAAATTTTCATCACCAAACGACTCCCCATCCTCTCCTCTTTGCATTGATACCATTTTGGGCTAAGAAAAATAAGAAACGACAAGGAACCAATTTAAGTTTTGAGGGAAATTTGGGGCTTTTATGTTTAAATGACTAATTAAGGTTTTTAAAAGTTTCTACAAAGTACCGGTGGGCCTATTAACCCATTATAGTAATAATTTTATGAATTTGTGAATATTGAAATATTGAGGTTACTGTTTATCCAGAATTTTCACTTATATTTGCGTAAGAAATCTATAATTTATATTAATTTGGGTGAATTTGAGATATATGGTGATAGTATATGTGTTGAATATAGCTTCGAATGTGTTGTCCGTTTTAGACATAAATACGAATTTGGGGATTTCATTGATTTATGTTTTGGAAACAGTAATAATGTTAAATGAATATTAGATTAACAATTGTAAAGGTTATATATGTATTAATCTAAGTTTATTGGACATATTTGATGAACAAATATATGATTTGTTAGCTGATCACATGTGAATTTAATATTCGATGGATATCGAGAGTTTAATATGAAAATGTGAATTAAAATAATACGACCATGGGATTTCATTGTTGGAAATCAGATAAATGGCCTCCGATAATTAAGTCTTAAGATAGGTATAAAATTAAGAGATTTTAGTCATTTTATCTACAAATATTGCATTTTCGCATTATATGTGAAAACACGAGCGAAGTGCCGAGGGGACACAAGGACATGTAGTGGGAGTGATTCCCCATACTGTGAGCGAATTTATACATATATAATTATATAAATAGAATACATGTGATGTTTATATGTATGAATGTGTGTTAAATTGTTGAAATTGAAATGTTTAAGGTTGTTCTATATTGATATTGGGATTGTTTTGTAAATGGAGGTCTGTTGTACCAGTTTTATTTGATATACATGCATGTAATGGCTAAGGAGGTCGAATTTTAAATTTATATTGTAAACATTGTTCAGAAATGTACTGGTCGAAGAGGCCGAGTTTTGATTTACATGGGTATACTTTTGATTTTGAAAATGAAATCTTTAAATGCATGTATATTTTGGTGATGAGGCCGTAAAAGCTAGATTTTGTGATATGGCCTTTGGGTCTATCTGTTGTTTACTGTATATATCCAAAGAGGTAGCCTATGAACGGACTTATAAGAGGCCTCATATGTGAATGGAGCTACAATGGGGCTGTATAAGGGGGATAAGCCATGGTAAGTCTACTGTGTGCCGTGTACTTAGGTGCGGTTAAGGGACCTTATGAAAAGTCCTGGCGACTTGATAGGGTTCCCATGAATTTGACAAATATCGAAGATGGTCACTCTATCACCAAGTGACTACTCAGGGCCAACATTAGTGAAACAGACATTGTTTTCTAATTACATGTTTTACAAAAGAAATAAATGGTTTATAAAGAATGATGAACAGTTTTTAGTTTTATAACTATTCATTGCATATGGTTTTATATAAGAAAAGGCTCACTGATGATTTTCGATGTTACCTCGGCCAAGGTAATGATTGTGAAAGTATAGCCAGCCTGATATGGATTTTAAAGAAATAAATGCAGACCTATAATATATTTTACAATTATTTATTGTACATGAAAATGAATATATATGTACTTTGAGCACGTTAATAATGAAATCCTAATATCATGATTTAGAAATGTGTGCGCATGTATGTATATCTACGTATGTATATGTTTACTCACTAAGTATAGTTGTATACTCACTCCTCACAATTATATCTTTCATGTTAAACTTTTTAGACCTAGTTGGGCTTGTGGTAGCAGTTGAGAGCATTCGATGCTCTTAGTAGGTCCTCTCGTTTAGACTCACATATTTTGTCTCGAGTCCACTGGATATGTATTTTTCGAATATATGCATTTTCTTGGGATATTGGTTTTATGTTGAATTTTGAGAAGAAATTGTAAACTAGATGTTTATGTCTAAACTTAATATTTTGTTCAACCCTTATGCAATATTTTTAAATTGATATTTATATTAATTCTATATGCTGTGGATGAATTGATCACGAAAATCAATTATTTGATAATGCTCCCGTGGATAGAAGGTTATATTTATAAATGTTTTCATATTTTTGATTATTGACAGGAAAGACTTACAGGCTCTTGTAATACATTCTGGGTATAGAGGATGTATCATGAGAGTCTGTGGCGATTATCACAAGTGAACCTTAGGGTTGAGGCATGACAGGGATACACAGTTTACCTCTTAAGTTTTGGCTTATTTCAATAAGCATTAAGTAGTCAGCCACGGTTTAGTATGGCGTTTCATCCTTAAATATATGGTCAGTCTAAGGGAACCATCCAGACCTTAAAAGATATGTTAAGGGCATACGCCTTAGACTTTGAAGGTAACTAGAACTAACATCTGTCTTTGATCGAGTTTACATATAACAATAGCTACCACTTTAGTATTCAAATGGCTCCATTTGAAGCTTAGTATGGGCGTAAGTGCAAGTCTCCTATAGGCTGGTTTGAAACAGGTGAACACAAACTTTTGGGTCCTGAGCTGGTCCAAGATTCAGTAGAAATGATCAAGTTAATCCAAAATAGAATACAGACAGTTCAGAGTAGACAAAAGTCATATGCTGATCATCGATGTAGGGACCTTGAGTTTCAAAAATGGGATTATGTATTTTTGAAGATTTCACTGTTTAAGGGAGTGATTAGATTCGGAAAGAAAGGTAAGTTGAGTATAAGATACATTGGGCTATTCTAAATTCTTTAAAGAGTATGAAGTAGAGCTTATGAATTAGCTTTTCCACCTAACATGGATATGGTACTTCATGTATTCCATGTATCATGTTTAAAAAGTATTTTACGGATAAGTCCCATATTCTGGACCTACAGTCAATAGAAATTGACCAAAATCTGTCCTTCCAATAGTAGCCTATAACAGCTGTAGACAAAAAAGTTCAAAAGCTTCACTTGAAATGGATTCCCTTAGTAAAAGTTGTATGGCAGCATCATAAAGAGCAGGAGGCCACCTGGGAATCCAAAGAATCAATGCGAAGACAGTTTCTCTAATTGTTCGCTAATGTAGGTATATTGCATGCTCTTAGTTAAATTTGATTCGAGGAAAAATTATTTTAAAGGGAGGAGAAATGTCATAACCGCATTTTTCTTTCATATTAATTACAAAATAACAATGAGTACTAGAATGGAAAATTCTAAGAATTTAAGGGTTAACATGCTAATTCATAATAAGTTAGGGAAGAATATATAAATGATGATATATGTGGGCCATAACATAAAATTCAAAACTTATTTTATTAAGCCTAATTACAAGCCTAAAAATGCAACCTATATTTAAAAATTTAAAATAAAAAAACCAAGCCCAAGGTTTTAGGAAATGATAGCCTAACACTAGTAATTAAGCCTAAGCCCAATTAAGTTAGATTTAGAATTTAAAAACTCTAGAAGATTCAAGTTTTATTTAGAAGAATTTAGGCTAAAAAAAGAAGGGAAGAAATGGATAAGCAAAGGAGAAAGAGAGAAGAGAGGAGGAGAAAAAGGGAGATAGGCCGAAAGAAGAAGGAAAAGGAAAGGAAGAAAAGAAGAAAAAAGAGAAAGGGGCCAAAAGAAGGAAGAAAGAAGAAGAAGAAGAGAGCAAGAAAGAAAAAGAAAGAAAGAAAAGAAAAGAGAAGGAGAAGGAGAAAATAAGGAAAAATAAGAGAAAGGGTAAGAAAATTTACTGTATTTTGTCATAGTTTTAGTAGCTTAAATGCTTGATTGTGAAGTGTATGTAGTAGATGTGTAAAAATTATGTAGTTTGTAGGATTAAGGAATTTTGGCATTGCATGAGACATGGATATGTGTATGGATTGTGTTTTACATGATTTGAATGCAAGAATCGTATGAATTCTGAATTAGTGATTATGTAAACATGTGGGTAGTGTAAGATTTCCACATAAAGTAGTGAATGATGTTTAAATAGTGTGGATTTAAGGTATGAGGATGTGTAATTATGTTAGTCAAATTGGAAGGAATGATAGTGTAGTAAAGTTGCATGTAAAAAGAGATATGTCAGTTGCTAGAATTTTGAGATAATGCTCTAAAAGTCGAAAACAGAATGAGTTTCGGACCTCCAATTATCAAGCCATAAAATTCTATAAAAACTAGACACGATAACGGTCAATATAGTTGAAAACCATAATTTTTCATGAAGGGACGAGTTTCCAGCAAAATTCGAAAGTGGCTACTCTGCTATATCCTGCACATTGTCTCACCTTGTGCAGCGTGTAAAAATCTATTCGTAACTCAAGCATTCAGATTTGAAATTTGAATCATAAAAAGTAATAGAAATTAGACTTATAAGAGAATATTTTGTTAAAAATTCAGTTTAGAATTCATTGTAGATTGATCACAGCGAAAATACGAATTTGTCCCCTATTCAATAAATATTATCAAAAGTAGTCGGAAGATGAGTTTGTGAACATCCGACTTAGACAACTTCGATTTGAACGTCGTAGTAACTCAAAATGTCTTAATTCCTATTTGACGTGAAGTGTACATGCATAATATGATACGTGTATTTATTCATTCATTTATGATTGAAAATTCTAACGGTAGTCATGAACTGTAAATCGTCGACTGAAACACCCATCAACCTCGCCTTAATTCAAAGTTGGCAGACCCTGACCAATGAATGAAATACTTATAATTTCTTATTTTTCTTAATACGATGTTTATAATTATTCTTATAATTATAGTTATATAGATGGAAATGATATGAAACCTCATCTTATGTAATATATATGTTTATCATATATATATATATATATATTTAGGAAATATTGATGATATATAAATATATATATATGATATATATACTGATGATATATATATATATATTTATGATATATATAATGATGATATATATATATATATATATTTAAGACATGTATGTATAATAGAAGTGTTGATGAGGTATATGAAATTATGGCAAGAAGGAGGCCAAATATGATTTTGACATGAATTGTCTATTTATGATACAGATATGTATATGATTGCATGAATGTACGTGTGCCACAGATTTGATCCATGGATCCAAATATGATTGTCCCCTTGCCCGGTCAAGTGCGTAGCCTTAAACATAAACCAAACAATGATGTATGAGTATGATATTCATATTTATATGCTTATGTATAAAGGTACTATAATAAGTATGAGAAATGAACAGATGAATGATGATGTGAAATTTGCTTCCTTAAAGAAAATGTATACATATATAATGATTTTATTAAAATTTTTTTTCCACTCACTAAGTCTTTCTAAGACTTACTCTTTCCCTTACTTCAGTTTTGTAGGTACTTATTATGATCCAGAAGTATAGCAATCTTTCTCAAAGACGAGCTAGTGGATCAGGATATCGACATGCAATCATTAGAGATTTGGGTCCACACATGTATAGTCATGTTATGAAACAATGATCATGTATATATACTTAGTAACGAATGGTATTATATGTATGTTTTGGGCGTAGAGCCCTTTTGGCAAATTTTGATGAACTAAGTCCATTTTGGATAATATAAGTATGTGTTAATTTGTATAAAATTCATATATGTTTGTTCAATCTGCATATAACAGGTTGCATGATAATATGAGGCAGAGTAAGATAAGTGAGTCTTGTATTTTGCCAGTCACATTCTAGGAATTCTGGGATGTGACACGAATATACATATATATATTTCAAATAAGAACCAACTCATATTAGTCAATAAATTACTCTAATTATCTCAAATTAATACAAATATACATTTCTTACATGAACATCAATGTAAATCTCGATTGAACAATAAATCCTAAGTTTCACATATTTCAAAATCTTAAAATCAAACGTATAACGTGTTACTAGGCTTACTGATAACTTGTAAAAACCCTTAAAAACCACGAATTGTCGTTTAAATGGAGAAACTCCACTTTCTCTTCGAAACCCAAATTTTTTCCTTACTCCTTCTTGCCTTTTTTAGTCCAAAATTGGTACAAAATTAAAGAGAGAATGACAGATAACCAATTGGCAAGCAAGACTTGACAGAAAACGCAAAGGATTTGAAGAGATTTGTACAAAAATTAGAGAGAGAATAAAATAAATAAAGAAGCACTGAGAATCAATCTCCCTTTATGGGTATATATATATAAATATGCAAAAAAGACCAAATTGCCTTTAAAAAATCTCAGAAATTTCAAAATTACTTATCAAATTTTCACCCAGATTTGCCTAAAGTATCGATATCATTTGGCTTGGGTATTAATACATTCATTAAAATTCGATTTTGGAAATGTCTTCGACATAAAGTATCGATACTTTTCCCTCTAAGTATCAATCCCTTTGAAATGTATCGATACCTTTTATAAAGGCATTAATATGATTCATTTTGTAATTACTTTCGAACTTTCTGTTTCCAAATGTATCAATACTTTCTCCATATGTATCAATCTGGTCAACTTGTAATTTCTTCCCAAGTCTCTAACTTGTAAAGTATCGATACATTTTGTGAAGGTATCGATCCCTTCATCAGGTATCAACCTGCACCCTTAATGCATCGATACTTTGGTACATGTATCGATTTCTTTAGTTCCATGTATTGATACTTCCTACTCAAACACACATTTTCTCACATAAATTTAAATTTTTTGACCCTTTTTTTTTCTATTTATTCCTTATAATCAATTCTATTTTCTTTCCGAGGGCTCTGCCCCGTACACCTCCGCAAGGGCGCTGTCTCTTAACCCTACTCATTAACCAGCTAACGAGACCGTCGAAAGCATAAGTGTAGAGTAACGTACAATAACCCAATTTATACTAATCTAAATTACTCAATTCAATAAATCTTATACCATGAGCTAACTTAAGCTCAATTAAGCCTCGATAATATGTCAACTAACCATTAATAATGCATGTGCGAAAATAAATGTCATACAATGACTATTTTAACCTTATGTTCAAAGAATGTGGTTTACATGAAGCATAAGGTATAGTACGCATTCGCTGCCTCTCTTCATCAATCTTTAAACTAATCTTTTTAATGAGATGTAGACCATGATTGAAGGGCAAAAGACCTCTCTTAAAGTTATCCATGTTAAACTTTTTCAACATTTTCTCTATATACAATTTTTAGGATAATCTTATTACCCTCTTTGCTCTATCTCTATATATACGAATTCCAAGAACATAGGTTGCCTCTCCCAAATCTTTCATCCATAAGGTTTTAGATAACCAGAGATTTACCTCAGTCATCATGTCCATGTCATTTCCCATCAATAATATGTCATCTACATTTAATATGAGAAATATGATGGCATGATCTTTAACCCATTTATAAACACAGGGTTCATCTGGGTTTTTCTTAAAACCAAATGATTTGACCACCTTATCAAATCATAAATTTCCACTTCTAAAAGCTTAATTCAATCCATAAATAGATTTATGCAACTTGCATACCTTATTTCTATCTACAATTGATACAAAACCTATGGGCTGCTGCATATAAATGTTTTTCTCAAGATAACCATTGAGGCATGTAATTTTTATATCTATTTGCCAAATCTCATAATCATAGTATGCAGCAATGGCTAACATAATCCGAATGGAATTAATCATAGCTACGGGTGAAAAGGTTTCCTTATAATCCAACCCTTGTTTTTTAGTATACCTTTTCACTACTAGCCGGGCTTTATAGGTCTCTACCTTGCCATCCTTACCAATCTTTCTCTTGAAGATCCACTTGCAACCAATAGGAACAATTTCTTCTAGTGGATCAATAAGTGTCCAAAACTTGGTTGGCATGCATGGACCGAATTTCAGAATCCATGGCTTCCAACCATTTTCCTAAGTCTTTATCCAGGATTGCTTCTTCATAACTTCTAGGATTTTTACCATGATCAATTTCTCCCACTATGAACGATTCAAAATATTCCTCAAGAGAATTTCGTATCGCTATGTAGGTTGCAATACTTTAGAAGATTTACGAGCTAAATCAGCATTGTCAGTTTAAGCCACTAAGACCCTTCCTTAAGCTCAATTTCTCTTCTCCCACCACTTTCTTCTAAGAATTCTTATTCTAAGAATTAGGCATTTCTACTGATCCAAACTCTTTGATTATAAAGGAAGTAGAAATAATATCCTAAATAATCTTTAGGATATCTAATAAACTGACTCTTCTCTGATTTTACATCTAGCTTATTAGTTTTAACTAGCTTAATATAAGTTAGACAGCCCCAAATTCTTATATACATGAGAGTAGGTTTATTTCCACTCCATATATTATATGGAGTCTTTTGGACTGATTTTAATAAGACTCTGTTAAGAATATGCACAGCAGTCTGTAGCACATATCCCCATAAATATAATGACAAGTTTATAAAACTCATCATTGATCGCACCATATCTAATAGGGTACAATTCATCCTTTCCGCTATATCATTCAACTGTGGTGTATAAAGAGTAAACTGGGAAATAATGTCATTTTCTTTCAAGAATTTTTGGAACTTTATACTTAAATATTCCCCTTCATGATCTGATTATAGAATTTTAATACTCTTTTCAGTTTAGTTTTCAACTTCATGCTTGAATTCTTTGAACTTTTCAAAGGATTTAAATTTATATTTCATCTAATACACATACTCATACCGTGACATATCATCGATAAAAGGTAATGAAGTACTCAAATACTCCTCGAGCCTTGGTACTGAATGGTCCACACACATTCGTATGTATGAGCTTTAACAGTTCTTTTGCTCTCTCTCCTTTACTCATAAAAGGTAATTTGGTCATTTTTCCTCTAAGATATAATTCACCAGTTGAATAGGGTTCCAAACCCAATGTATCTAAAAAGCCACTTTCTCTAAGCTAGTTCAATCGACACTCTCTGATATGACCTAATCTATGATGCTATAGATATTTATGATTTGAATTATCACGAATTCTTTTATTAGTAATAGCTTTTATTAAATAACTATTATCCAATCCAAGGACATACAAACCATTTATATTTATTGCTTTGCTAACTAATACATTTCTTAAATGTATCTAACATTTATTTCTAATAAACTGTACATCATAACCACATTTACATAGTATTGAAATATAAATAATATTTCTAGTTGCTATAGTAAAATACAATACATGGGCTAATCTAAAAAACGTGTTCGCTGGACAATCGTAGCTTTAAGATCCTGTGGCTTCGACAGTAACTGTTACTCTATTAGCCATCCTCAGAACAATCTCATCTCTTGACATCGTATAACTATTCTACATTGCCAACAAAGAGACACAAATATGAGATGTAGCTGCTAAATCTAATATCCAGGAATGATAATTAGAAATAACGTTTATTTTATAATCAATCATAAATGTTAAACCATGTTCTCCGAACATAAAGGTAAAATGGTTATTTAAGGACATTTAGTATCATACATGCATGATTAAAGACTTATTTGACAAGTGAATGAGGTTTAGGAGTACCTAGGATGATTTAATAAAATAATAAATATGGATTTAGTTATGCTTTTCAAAAAAAAAATAAAAGACTAAATTGCAAGATTTTCAAACAGTGAAAAAAAGAATACTGTAGCGTACTGTAGCATCGATCGACTGAATTTAAAAATGGTTGATCGATAGTAGCAATGTCTGGGAACAGTAGCAATCTGATTGACCGAATTTGGAAACCGGTCGACCGACAGTGTTTGTGTTTGATGCCACTATTTATGTATTGTAACACTGTTTATGATGCTGTAGTGCACTGTTCATGGTACTGTTCACCATAAAAATCTAGTTTTTTAAAAAAATTTTAAGGTTTTTGAGGGTATTTTAAACTTTTTACCCTTTATATGTATGTGTAAGCCCCCGACAGTATCTTTAAGCTTCTCTCACTCTAAAAACACAATAATTCTTCTCCCTCTTTATCTAAAAATGTTTCTCTCACTTCTCTCTTAATTTCTCTAATTTCTTCCAATTAAATTTAAAATTTTTGCCACCAAATGACTCCTTGTCACCTTCTCTTCAATTTGATACCAATACTGGGCTCGAAAATGCAAGAATAAGCGAAGATGAAATTTGTGTTTCGAGACAAATTTGAGGCTATTCAGTTTAAATGAAGATTCGAGATTTCTAAGGGCCTCTATGGAATATTGGTAAGTCTAATTACTTGTTATAGGCTTTATTTCATGATTTTGCAATATTTAAAATTTAGGTTTTACTGTTCATAGGGAAAATTTCGCAAATCTTCGCATATGAGTTGTAGTTATGTGTTAAAATTGAGTTAATTAAAAACGCATGATGTTATATATATGCATTGAGTATTGATAGGAATGTGTAAAACCATTTTAGACGAAATATAAATGTGGAATTTCATTGAATTATGTTTTGGAAATATTAATAATATCAAATTGGTGTTAGATTGAATGTTGTGATGATTTTACATGTGTTAAGCTGAGCTTATTGGACATATTTGGTGAACAAATATGATATTCAAATAAAAATTCTATTAATTGATATAATAGTTGAAATGTGATGTAAAATTTTATTGAATAGTGATAATTGTGCTCGTAAGAGCATTTTATTGGAAATTTAGGTGTTGGTTATTGGTTAGAAGTGGATTTGAGTATTTGTACAAATGTTGGAATTTGGTATGTAATGTGAAATTTGATATAATTGTATATATCTATATTCAACGTAAATGTAAATTTGAGTAAAATTTCGGTATATGGAAACTATGGTGACATATATGTGCTAAGTGTTGTTAGGAATAAATATAGTCGTTTTAAACGTAAATGTAGGATTTGGAATAATTTTGGCCATAGGATTCCATTGTTAGGAATCAGATAAATAGCTTCGTAATGTAAAATGTGTTAAACCAATGAATTGTGGACATATTAGTCAGAAACATTGCATTTCATACATAATATAAGTATGCAGAATATAGAATTTATGAGGCTACGTATGTGTGATATTAGGCACCGAACACCCGAGAGAGAGAGACATACCGAACACAAGGAATGTTAGTAGGAGTAATTACCCTCCCCATATAGTGAGTGGATTCATTCTTACTTGTTTTCATGTTTTAAAATACTTTACGAAATTTGCTGTTTTATAAAATAAGAAATAGATTTATTGTTGTTGATTTGAAATGCACATAAATGGCCTGTTTATTAATTGAAATATGAATAGCCATAAGGCCAAGATTGAGATTGAAAATGAATGTTTGATATCGATACTGAAAATGAAATGATTATAATTATTCAAATACATGGTTTTAATTGTGCATTATATTAGTGATATGGCCGAAAGGGCCAAAATTGTATATGTGATTATAGCTACAGGGTAATAGCCTAGGGACGGACCTATGAGAGGCCGCCTAGGTGAGTGTGCCACAGGTGGGGCAATTATATGGGTGAATATGATGATATAGAGTTGTCCGCCTATGGGATTATCAAGGTTAGTCATGAGTATCACCACATCACTACTCAAGGCGAACGTCAGTTGTGGGCAGATTTGAAAATGTACATATTTTCCTTATATTAAAAAGAATATATTTTAACAAACGAGCATTGTTTTCTTTGCATAAAGTCCACTGACAGTCTCAGGGTTACCACAGCCAAAGTAACCAACGAAAATAGAAGCCAGCTCAATGATTTGAATAACAAGCCATGTTTTATCAACATAAAATTATTTTGTGTGCAGTAATAAATGTTTTATTAAATTTTATTTCTATCCACTCATAGAGTATACTCTTGTATTCTCACCCCCCTCACCGCCCAGTTTCAGGAAATGAAGCATAGCCAAGAACAGTAATTAGTAGTGATGATCAATTTAAGGTGTAGAACCCTCAAGTATTGTTTACTTCCTCGACTCCTTGACAAGTCTAAATTAGTCCATTGGGTATATTTTAAAAAATTGATGTATTTATATATATTTA
Organism: Cedrela odorata; assembly: GCA_035584115.1. Taxonomy (NCBI): domain Eukaryota; kingdom Viridiplantae; phylum Streptophyta; class Magnoliopsida; order Sapindales; family Meliaceae; genus Cedrela; species Cedrela odorata. Next base: position 5,725 of record JAXCLQ010022594.1, on the reverse strand, counting down.
TTTATGAGTTTGAAATAATGTAATTTGGTGTGTTCCCTGTAATATTTGTAAATGAAATTTACTTTTATCTGTGAAACGATTTGAAAATTGTCTCAGAGAGACATGCATATGTAAATTTGTATGAACTGTTTTGGAAATTGCTTTGAGATACATGTAAACATACAGGGGAAGAGTACCCAAGCAGCCTTACAGGCCTGAGAGACATGTTCAAGGATAAGAATGTGTCTCGAGGATCTGTGGCGGTTGTCACGTCTGAACCCTACAGGCGGAAGCGTGATAATAGAACAACTACACGTACCTGTTTTAGTCTTCCTAAAACTATCAAGGTACAGAGGACAATTCCTCTTCCAATGTCCTTCTTTCCCATAATGGAAACATTTTCTTTTAGCCTTAGGTTTCTCAGCCTTAGAGGTGGCTTTCTTAAAACCCTTTTTCTTTATACCAACTTTTGGCTCTTTTTGTTGTGGCTTCCTTGACTTACTGTTAGTCCTACTAGCAAAAGTCATGTTAACATTCTCATGTTCTTTTTTTCTGGGGTTTTGTTTGTAAAACTCCTATAGCTTATTGAGCAACTCAGAAAGAATTCACTTAATCCTAGTTAAATTATAATTAGTTATAAGCAATTTCTAACTAGGGGAAGGGACTGAAGAATCAGATTCACCTTGAGGCAGTCAAGCATAACCACCTCATAAACGTCCAATTGCCCTATCGATTTATCATCTTAATGACATGATCATTAGGGGGTAGTCCTTCCCTGAGCCTCTTATTAACAAAGGAAGTGCATAACTCATACTCTACCACTCGAGTATTCTAGCGATACAACTCTTGTAACGCAATGAGGATATCATAAGCACTAGAGACATTCTCGTGCTTTATCTAGACATCCTTGTTCATTGAGGCTAACATGTAACATCGAACTCTTCGGTTATCCTCCTTCTATTTTTCTAATGCCTCGCAATCCTTCGGTGAAGCATTGTTATCAATATCGAGTCGCATAGGTATCTCTAAGACATAGCTCATTTTCTCGAAATCCATAACAATTCGAAGATTTCTGAGCCAATCTTTAAAATTGGGCCCCATCAACATATTACTATCCAAAATGCATAGGAGAACATTACTGGCAGCCATTTCTTGTATTTTGTTTAAATATCACAATATTTTTGAGTTTTCTAAAAGAAAAAAGAAAATGATGTGTTAGTGATATGTATTATAATAAATCAAACAATTTGATTTATTTAAAATCAAACAATTGAATTATAATAATAATAATCAAACACTTTGACTACTATTATAAAATGCTAATCATATTACCTCTCACTATTTAATTTGAATTCTACACTCTCTAAGTCAGGTTCTAAAAGTTTTGTTGAAGGTTTTATTAAAATTTTTGGGAAATCAATTTTTTATTAAAATTAATCAACCTCACATAATAAAAATCTTGGTCAGTTAATCTCAATAAGTAGAAAACCCTTTCCTTTTACATCAACATGTAAGGTTTGATTAATTTTGCTTTACCCTAGCTTTAGATATCTCACATAATATAAATCTTGGTACCCTAAGCCAATTAAATCCGAATCATTGTGCCTTCTTAAAATATTATTCTCATCTCTTCCTCACATTTTAGAGTCTTGATCAAGATAAAAATAACACCAAAGTACTAAATAACTGAATTCAATTACATATATCTCAAATCCCCCACATTTTAAAATCTTGGGATAATAAAATGTATGTCAAAGAATTTATTTATTATCCCACTATGGAAGACAATGATTTAATAATTTTTTAATAGGGAGTCATTATACATTTTAATTACACATGTATCACACACGTGTTATATTAATAATACATATATTTAACACGTGTTTTTTAGAAAAACATACTCCAATATTAAACACTTTAATATTTTATTATTAATAATATTTATTCATCCCATAAACAAATATTTTTTTTATTCACCAAAAATATTTATTCATCTCATGAACAAATATTTCATTATAAATAATAGTTATTCATCTTATGAATAAATATTAATATTATTAAAAGTCTTAAAGCATGTTTTATTAACAATTCAAAATTATTACAACACGTGTAACGCTTATACGTTAGAAAATAATTTTTCTAATTTGCTTATAGTATTTTAATTCCTTGTCTCACAAGATTTTATTATTATTATTATTAGTATTAGTATTTTAATTCCTTATCTCACAAGATTTTTTATTGTTATTATTATTATTATTATTTTTCTGATTTACTTGCAATATTTTAATTCCTTGTCTCACAAGATTTTATTATTATTATTAGTATTAGTATTTTAATTCCTTGTCTCACAAGATTTTATTATTATTATTAGTAGTAGTATTTTAATTCCTTGTCTCACAAGATTTTATTATTATTATTATTATTATTATTATTATTATTGTTATTATTATTATAGTTAACGGTGTTTATACATTGATTTTTCTTGTCTTATAAGTTAATGGTGTTTATATGTTGATTTTTCTTGTCTTATAAGAATTATTGATTTGTGAATGTATAGAGCCAGTCAAACCAGAATCCTCATTGTGCTTGTTCAAGTTTATTAATTGGCAAAACAACGTTAACTAGTCAAACTAAGCCAACGGGTCACTGATCACATTAACTTAACACGTTGACATGATTAACGTGTCCTACCAATTAAACTAGTAATATTTACTAAATATGGTTGACTAATCAAATTTGTCACACACGTTTAATGTTTTGCTTTTCCACATATACATTACTACACATATCTATATACATAAACATACATTAACATGTATTAATGCATATATTAAAAATGTGCAACCAATGCATGCATATACGTCAAATATATACACATACACTAAGTTAAATGTATAATTAATATATGCATATCAAAATACACATATAAGTATGCATTTAATCAAATTAAATATATAAATAAAAGAACAATTTAAATACATTTCCTACACAATTCAAAATTGCATATTCACACCAAGCACATTAATTCATCATATGAACATACTATAACAACATTTTGTTGTCAATTACATAAACCATGCCTTATTATGGTGAAAATAAACACAAAACCTTTTATGCACATTTTCTTCATAATCACACATACATGTCAATGTCATTGCATATATGTTTTCAATGTACCAACACTTGATACATTAATATGTTTAATACACTTAAACATATTATGGCACAATGGAAACACATTTTCCATAACCAACATAACATGACCAAGTTTATGGAATTAAGGAACATTCAACAATTTCCATCACCATATGAACTATGCGTATCCATATGAGCTCCGACTCTGATGTCTCAGGTAAAAAGATCACTTTGCACACTAGTACAATCTAACGATAAATTATTGACTACATGTATACCACATGATTTATTACTCTTTGATCACGTTCGAAAAATAATTCTCTAAATATTTCTCCATACTAATGCTCTTATGACATGATTCTCATAGTCACCCGCGCTAATATCATCCCATAATATTCATCGGCAATATTTAGTATGCCTACTATGTGATATGACTGCTCAATCAATATCACGTCCGTAGGAAACAACTTTGATAATTTTATTCAACTATTAAATGAATTATTTGGACAATTCACATACATACTTTAATATATAGCATGATTCAATAAAGAAAGTAACATATGTATATGAATAAAGAACTCTTCTTTTATTGATAATATAAAATAATACAAGATCCATAACCCTGAACCCGACAACACGAATGAGTTCTAGAGCACACACTACCAATAGACCTGCCTGAGATCACCATTGTTTGATGCTCATTCTTTATTCTCATTCAACCGTCTGATCTGGAGCTTCAATCTATTCCCCATATCTACTATGAAATTTGTCAAGTAGTTATTCCTAACAAAGACTTCGATTTGGTCCTTAAGGTCTAAATATTCATCCGTCAAATGCCTTATGTTCTCATAAAATATGCAAAACTTGTTCTTTACACAAAATTTATTTTTATTGGGTAAGGCTCCATTAACAAAGTTTCCCATCTTTTGACATCTCAAAGGGTTTGCTTGAGAGGTACATTGAGCGGCGTGAACATCCTCGCTTCTTAGACTTAGGCCACCCTTCTCATATAATCCTTTTCTCGAAGAGTGTTGTCTCCTCAAGGGAACATCATCCCTATTATTCCCTGACTTGACTTGTTTCAGTATTCAACATCTTTTCCTATCAAAGTCTCGAAAATTTCTGTTATCATCTTATCTCCTTTTGTTTTTAGATTTTGGGAAATTCATTTCATTGTAAGGCTAACCTGATCGTCAATCTCAATTTCATCCAACAGCTTCCTTTGAGCTGCTTCATAAGTGATAATGGACAACTTACAAACAACAACCATCCCTGGTCTACTCGTAGATCTTTGCTGAGACCTTCCAATACTAGGGGATCATGATAAGCTCCCAACTCTATCACCTTATCATGATGTCTCTTGACGAAATTTTTGAGGCTTTCTCCTCCTCCTTGCTTCATCAATAACAATGAGTTTTGAGTTTTCATACTCGTAACTGCACATCTAAACTCATTGATGAATACTACATATAGCTGATCAAAGCAGTAGACACTGTTGATGGTTAGGTTTGTAAACTACTTTCTTGCTTCTTCTTCCAATGTCAACGGGAATAAACAGCACATCTGTAATTCATTCAGTGCATGTATCAAAATCATCTCTCTGAAGAAATCCATATGGAGAGACATATTAGTTCTTCCCTTGAATGGAGTTATTTAGGGCATCTTAAAATTTCTGGGCAAAACGAGATCTAAGATTTTTTGGGAGAAAGGGGACTTATAATGAAATTTTAAACTGAATGTTAAATCAGCACTCCTCTTCTAGTCCCATTTCTACTGACTCTTCAAGTCCTTCATTAACCTCCTGACAAAGGTTTCAATATCTTTGATTCCTCTAGCTTGCCCCTTACTTTCTTCACCCCGAGATTCACTTTACTTAGAGCATTCTCTCTTCTTCTAACATTTTTTATTAAGGACTCTTCTCATGTCTTTTGAGCTTAAGCTGCATTTTGACCTCTGTTTGTGGCTTATGACCAAGCTATTTGGCAAGTGGAAGAACTCGAGGCGAGGTTTATCAATGATCTTGAAAGGAACATTGTTATCTTTGCACATTGAGGACCTTTCTGGAGGGTGGTCAAGGACATTTTCCTTTCTATTTTCCACGGTAGTATACCTCCTCCTAGAGATATTTTACTAGGGATTTACTTCATGATTTTTGGTTCACAAGATATTAGAAGTGTTGCTCTCCACTACTTTCGATGGTGCAACCACCTTTTTCATCTTTGCAATTTCCTTTGCCAGTGTCTGGATCTATAGGTCTTTCTCTACATGTTTTCTTTCACTATCCTTCATTCTTTGGATCTATTGGGCGACTTCTCTGTCACCTCTCTTAGGGGGATATTGTTGTGGAGATGATGCTTCAAAATAAGAATTGCGATTCACATCACCGAGGGGTAGTTGCTGATAATTGCGATATGGGTTAGTTGTAATTGTTGCTTTGAGGGAATTTCCTTCTGAATTTCCTCTCACTATCGTATATTTCCTAGTTGTGTATATTCGATTTGAACAGAACAAAGAACGATCGTGCTCTGTTTTTTAGTGCAGCGGAAGTGCGACGCACGAAATGGATTTCCGGGCGCACAACCGCTGCTGGGAAGCCTATATGAACACTTCA
>JAXCLQ010022574.1:0-31195 GCA_035584115.1 Cedrela odorata | reverse complement strand
CATTTCAAGTCCACCACATTTCCAAACTTACAAAGCTAGGCTTATACAGTGTCGGACGTAAATTACAGATGTTACAACAATTAGCTCCATTTCCACCAATTGGGATAGAAATGCCAGCTAATGTGCCACTAGAGATGTGGACAGCATTTATGGCATACTGGAATGCCCAGAACCAAACTCTAGCTTAGCCTAAGCAAGTTCCCTTGGGACAACCACCTAATGAATTGATGATGGCTCATCTAGTACCAATAGTTCCTACAAGCCTTACAGAATATTCTAGACTGATGTACAAGCTTTCTAAGTTGATTAAAAAAGCTAGAAAGTTGAGATGTGAGCCCTTTTCAGGAATTTCTGATACAATTGTGGCAAGTAGATGGCTAAGGTTGGTACAACAAAATCTACAAGATATAGGCATTGCAAATAAAGATAAGTTAAGAGTAGTTGTATGGTTATTGTAGGATAGTGCTACTACTTGGTGGCAGAATATGTTGGCAAGATCTGGGATACAACTGACTTGGGCTGACTTTTTAAGAGAGTTTTAGAATCATTATTGTATTCACTATTATAGCAATCAAAAAAGACAAGAGTTCCTGAATATAAACAGATGAGCAAAACAGTGGTAGAGTATGAGACTCAGTTGAGAGAGCTGACTGAATTTATTCTAGAGTTTGCCAATAAGAAGTCCTTTTGTGCCAAGTTTGAAGTGGGATTAAACTTGGACTTTAGAGAGCAAAAGCTAGTAACCGGTATTTAAAATTACCAAGAGATAGTGCAGTTAGCACTTCGAGCAAAAAAGCTGATGTGGGAAAGAAGAGCAAGAGTTGGCTTTCAAAATAGAAAGGATTTGAATATTTCTATAAGTCAGACATCAAAGAAGAGCCGCAATAGTGTTTTGTACCTAGTCCTACTAGTAATCCACCTTTCTCTCTACGTGGATCCCTTGGATGCAGATTTAGACTAGGATCAGTTGCTTCGAGGTCTACTTCAGGTTCTCAATAGACACAGAGAGCCAGTAGATGCCCTCTTTGTAAGAAGTATTACAATGGTGCATGTGGTCCTCCACCAACATATTTCCATTATGGACAAACAAAGCTTATTAGGAAGAATTACCCAAGATTGGGAGGATCTGAGTCGACCAGGCATTTCACTCAGAGTCAGCATCCTGTATTTCCTTAAGAGTGACCCCCAGCTCATACTTCTATTCCACCTAATAGGAGATTCAGTTCTGGTAGTACTTTCTCAGCTTATGGTGCACAAAGAAACCAGCCTAAGGTTCAGACTAATGTCTTTACACTAAACCATGAACAGATACAAGTTAATCCAGATGTGATCGCAGGTATAATGTTGATATTTAGCCAACCTGCATACATTCTTATTAACCTTGGATCTAATAGATCATTCATAAGCACATTATTTACACATCATGCTGACCAAGAGTCAAGTCCTTTAGACCAGGAATTAGTAGTGCTTACATCCCTAGGGCAAAGATTGCTCAAAAAGACTGTGTTTAGATATTATAAAGTGATAGTAGGAGAGACTACCTTAAAGGCATATCTTATTCTATTAAAGATCTAAGATTTTGATGCCATTCTAGAGATGGGTTGGTTATTACAGCATCAGGCATCAATAGATTACTTTACGAAGCAAGTAACTTTCCGAAAGCCGGTAAACCTGAGATGGTATGGATTAGTAAGTATAATATGCTTTCTTATTATGTAATTTCGGCTTTGGAAGTAAAGCGGTTATTACATAAAGGTTGTGAAGCATTTTTGGCACATGTGGTGGATGTGTTAGTTCAAGAAAACCAGTTAGAATATACCCCTTTTGTAAATGAGTTTTTAGATGTATTTCCAAATGAGTTGCTTGGAATACCTCTAGAATGAGCTTTTGATTTTGGTATAGATTTTATACCTGGAATTACCCCGATCTTTATGCCTCCTTATTGTATAACGCTAGCAGAGCTTAGAAAGCTCAAGGTTCAATTGCAAGAATTAATTGATAAGGGTTTTATTAGACCCAGTTTTTCTCTTTAGGGAGCACCTGTTTTGTTTGTAAGGAAGAAAGACGATACTTTGAGGTTGTACATTGATTACCTTCAACTAAGGTAACTATCAAGAATAAGTACTCGTTATACCGTATTGATAATCTCTTTGATCAGTTGTAAGAAGCAACTATATTTTCCAAGATTAACTTGAGATCTTGGTATTATCAATTAAGGATTCAGAAGGACTATGTTATAAGACTACCTTCAGAACGAGATACGGGCATTATAAGTTCTTATTAATGGCATTTAAGTTGACTAATGCTCCAGCAGCATTTATGTATCTCATAAACCATGTCTTCTATCCTTACTTGGACAAATTTGTAATCATTTTTATTGACGATATTCTGGTATACTCTAAAAATAAAGAGAGCATATTCAACACCTTAAAGTTGTGTTGCAAACCTTAAGGGATAGAAGGCTATATGCAAAAATCTTTAAGTGTGAATTTTGGCTTAAAGAAGTGGTATTCTTGGGACACGTTATGTTAGGCGATGGAATTTTTGTGGATCTATAAAAAGTTGAAGCTATTATGCAATGGGAATGACCAAAGAATGTCATAGAAATTCGAAATTTTTTGGATTTGGCTGGATACTACAGAAGGTTTGTAAAGGGATTTTCTTTGTTAGCTACTCCACTAACTAGATTGATGAGAAAGGGTGTTTAGTTTGAATGGGATGAGCGGTGTGAGCAAAATTTTCAAGCATTAAAAGATCGTCTTACATCTACACTAGTTTTAACTCTTCCTACGCTAGGTTATAGTTATGTGGTGTATAGTGATGCATCTAACCAATGATTAAGCTGTGTACTGATGCAAAATGGGAAAGTAATTGCTTATGCTTTTTGTCAGCTTAAGCAATATTAAATTAATTACCCTACCCATGACCTAGAACTTGCGGTAGTAGTTTTCGCATTAAAGATATAGAGACACTACTTGTATGGGGAGCAGTGTCAAATCTTCACAGACTATAAGAGCTTGAAATATCTCCTAACACAGCGAGATTTGAATTTGAGATAGAAGAGATGGCTTGAAATAATTAAGGATTATGACTTGATTATCAAGTACCATCCAGGGAAATCTAACGTAATAGCAAATGCTTTAAGCAAGAAATCTTCTATTACATTAGCATTTGTCGGAGTGGCATACATGCCTTTGTTGGTAGAATTGAAGGCTTTAGGTGTAGCCTTAAGTTATGATGATGTCGAAGCCTTGGTGGCCAAATTTGTTGTAAGACTCACGTTGGTGGATCAAATCAGGGAAAGGCAGAAGTAAGATGGTTGTTTAGCCAAGATAAGTCAGGATTTATTTAATGGGAAAGAATGAGACTTCTACCTAATGTCAGATGGTACATTTACTTTGAGAGGCAGAGTTATTGTACCTGATGTGGATGAGTTGAGAAAAGCTATTATGGAAGAAGCACATTGTTATGCTTTCGCTATGCATCCTAGTAGTTCGAAAATGTACCGAACTATCAGCGATAGTTATTGGTGGTCAAGTATGAAGAAGGATATAGCTGAGTATGTTGCGAGATGTTTAGTGTGTCAATAAGTAAAGGCAGAATATCAGAAACCAGCAGGCAATTTGCAACTTTTATTGATACCGAAATAGAAATGGGAGCACATTACCAAGGATTTCGTGGTTGGTTTACCACGTACCTAAGCGGGACATGATGCTATATAGGTTATAGTGGATTATCTGACGAAGTCAACACACTTCTTATTAATCAGTATTAAGTACTCTTTAGAGAAACTAGCAAGAGTTTATATGGCAGAGATCGTAAGACTATATAGAATACCCGTCACCTTTGTGTCAGATAAAGATCCTCATTTCACATCTCGATTATGGTCGAAATTTCAGAAAACTATGGGTACTAATCTAAACTTCAGTTTAGCATTTCATCCTCAGATTGATGGTCAATCAGAAAGAACTACCCAAACTTTAGAGGATATGTTGCAGTCATATGTTATAGAACTTTAAGGTAGCTAGGATATGCACATACCTTTGATTAAACTTACATATCATAACAGTTATCAAGCTAGCATTGGTATGGCTTCGTATGAAGCCTTATATGGTAGAAAGTGTCGAACACCTTTATGTTGGGATGAAGTCAGTGAAAGGAAGCTCAAAAATGTGGAATTAATAGAAACCACCACTGAAAAGATCAAGATCATTTGTGAAAGATTAAAAGTGACACAAGACAGGCAGAAGTTTTATGCTAATCACCGATAAAGAGCTTTAAAGTTTAATGTCCATGACATGGTGTTTTTGAAAGTATCATATTGGAAATGGGTGGTTTGTTTTTGAAATCGAGGCAAGTTGCATCCTCGATTTATTGGGCTGTTCAGAATAATGGAAAGAGTGGGCACAATAGCCTACAAATTGGAGTTGCCATCAAAGTTGGCAAGAATATATAATGTGTTCCATATTTCAATGTTAAAGAAATATGTGCTAGATCCTTCGCATATCCCAAAGACGCCTCCAGTAGAACTGAGGGATGATTTGAATTATGAAACTTATCCCATTGCAATAGTTGAGTGACAATATCGAGTTCTGAAGAGTAAAACCATTCCTATAGTAAAAGTGGTGAGGTAGAATGCAAAAGTCGAGAGTGTAACTTGAAACCCCGAACACTCCATGCAATAGCAGTATTTGTATCTTTTTTAGTAATAGGTACGTGCAATTTTGAAAACAAAATTTTTCTAAGGAGGGTAGAAATTGTAAACCTTGTTTTGTGAATATAGGGGCTAAAAAGAAGGTTTTTTAAAGTTTTGAATTATTTCCAGAATTTTAAAAGAATAAAATGTCTCAACGAAATTTTGCATATCAAAATAAAAGAATTTGCTATTCTTTCTGGTGTGTATTCAACTCTCATTCTTCTCTTTTCTTAGAAACATGTTTTCTCCATTTTTCTCTCAACCCTCGACCAAATCACTTCAAATTTGGTCGATTGTCTTTCAAATTACTGTTGCCAACCGATTCCTCGTCCTCTCCTATTTGATTTAGTACTAATTTTGGACTAGAAAATGCAAAAAGGAGCAAGAAAAAAGCTAGGGTTGAAGTCAAATTAGGGGATTCTTCAAAACTAAGGATTCAAGCAAATCTAAGGAGTTTTTTTTGAATTTTGGTAAGTATTCCACCCGTTTTTAAGTTTTACAGTTCATTTTGGTGTAAATTTTAAAATAGATTCTACTGTGCATGAATTAAGTTTTCGATTTGTAATATTGTTTTAAATTAAGCATGATAACGTGGATAAGTCTCTTTAATGACTATTCTTAGAGTGTTAAAACTAGGTTTAAAAGTTAGAGATAGTACATAAATAGATTAAAGTCGAAATTGGTTCGGAAGAAAAAGAAAATAATTCGAACAGTTTGAACCTTTCAATGGTTATCCTTATTTTCTGAAAAATATAACTATTTTTTGGAAAACCATATTAAAGACAAATTTGATCTATACTGAAAACCATTTCTAATGAGTACTTATAATACAAATCTGAGCATAATTGCCTTATAAAAGAACCCCTAAAACATTCTAATTTGGTTAGCTTTTGTCCTTAGAAATTTTAAGTTTTAAGTATATGCTTCTAACCAGAGGACAACGGTCTTAATCCAAAACCAATGGTCTTGATCCGAGGATAATAGTCCTGACCTGAGAACAATGGTCCTAACCTGAGAATAATAGTTTCGACTCGAGAACAAAACTTTAGACCGAGAGCTATACTTCCGACCTAAGAACAATGCTCTTAACTGAGAGTATTGCTTTCGACCCGAGGACAATGCACTTGACCGAGAGCATTGCTTTTAACCTGAGAATAATTCTCTTAACTGAGAACATTGCTTCTGACCCAAGAATAATAGTCCTAACTTAAGAACAATGGTCTTAACCTAAGATCAATAGTTCCGACCCAAGAACAATGCTCTTAACCGAGAGCATTGCTTCCGACCAGAGGACAATAGTCCTAATTTGAAAATAATGGTCCTAACCTGGAAACAATAGTTTTGACCCAATAACAATGCTCTTAACCGAGAGCTACGCTTCTTACCCGAGGATAAAGCTCTTGACCTAGAGTTATGTATCCTACCTGAAGATAATGCTTTTGATCGAAGCTATGCTTCCGACCAGAGGACAATGCTCTTGACCAAGAGCTATGCTTCTGACCTAAAAACAATGCTCCTAACTTGAGAGCATTGCGTCCGACTCGAGGATAATATTTCTAACTTGAAAGCATGTCTTTGACTCGAAAATAATGCTTCTGACCTGAGAGCATTGCTTCTGACCCGAGAATAATTCTTCTGACCTAAGAACAATACATTTGACCCCAACAATACACTTCTGACCTAATTTGCAAGTAAAACTTTAAGAGATCATAATTTTAGATCTAGAAAGAGTTAGGGGAAGTGCAAGAAATCAATGGAAAGCTCTTTTTGAGCTCTATAATGTGGTTATTAAAGATGATCTGATTAAGGTCATTTTTTTAGGTTAAAAAGTCAATAAAAAGTTCATAAGTATATATATAACTAATATCTATCATGGATACATGCATCGAATTAAGGGTTTATACAATTGAATGGAATTGAATATTAATAGTATTCAATATGTGTTACTTAGGCATTAAGAACCTAGGAGAAGAATCTAGTAGGCGCGAGGATCCGTAGTGCGAGTGGTTACCCTCTCATTGTTGTGAGTAAATTTATACATACATGAATATTATATTGATATATGTGTGTTATACATATATATATATTACTTGTGTGTTAAACAAGTGGTTTATTGTAAAGTGAAACTTGAAATGAATATGTTTTCATGTGTTTATAAATGTTTTAAATTGATATTGTGTAGATTTGATTATTTGGTCTGCTATTAAATGTTATTAGTTATACATGCTGAAATGGTCAAGTAGGTCGGATTTGTTTTATATGATTTAAAATCATAGTTTGACAAATGATTTGTTTTATGCAAGTATGATGGTGATGAGACCAGTAAGGCCAGATATTATTGTATGGCCAGTGGACTTGTTTTTACTATATATACAGGGAGGTAGCCTATGGACAGACTTACTGTAGGGCCACATAAGTGAGTGAAGTCGTAGTGGGGCTGGTACAAGGGGTAGAGACCATGGCAAACCCACTGTATGCCGTGTATGTATATGCTATTATAGAGACTCTGTGGACAGCCCTGGCGGCTTAATAGCAATCTTAAAGATTTGACGAATATGACGAGGACAGTCACTCTTGTCACCAAGCGACTACTCGGGGCCAACATCAGTGAGACAGACAATGTTTTATAAATTCATATTTTACCTTAATAAAGTGATTTTGTAAAACATGAGATATGATTTTCTATTTTATAAAGAATGCATTGCATATAGTTTTATGTATGAAATACTCACTAATGGTTTCGACATTACCTCGGCCAAGGTAGTTGTCGAGAAAGTATGGCTAGCTCAATTTAGATTATTTGAAACTATTTGCAAACCAATGAATTGTTTTCTCATTATTTGATTTTGTGAAAATATATATCTATTTGAGAGCATGATGCAAATGAAATCACAATATTTGTATTTGGAAATGCGTGTACATGTATGTATATATGTATATACTTTATTTACTCACTAAGTATAGTTGTATACTCACCTCTTACCATTAAAGCTTTCAAGTTAAGCGCTCTAGTTCTCGACGGGTTAGTGGTAGCCGTAGAGAATATTCGGTACTCTAGGTAAGTCCATCTTGACTCACATTTTGTAGTTTATTCCACTGGATAAATGTAATTGGATTTTGTAATACATTTGTAAACTAAATGATTATGTAAATGGTTTATAATTTGTTCAACCCGAATGAAAATAATTTTTAACATGTTATTTTATTATTTGATACTTGTTGTAGATGAATTGATTATGCAAATCAATTCTTTGATAATGATCCTATAGATGGAAATTTATAATTATAAACTATTTTTAGGTTTTGGATAATTAATAGGGAAGTCTTACAGGCTCTCTTGATACATTTTGGGTGTATAAAGTGTATCATGAAGGTCTGTGGCAATTATCAAGGGTGAACACTAGGTTTAGGGCATGACATATATATATATATATATAATTGGGGACAACTGGTCTCATAACAGAATGTTTTCACAACAATTATATACATATTTAATGTAATGGGATATTAATGATATAATTTATTACTATTAGAAATGTTGATATATCATGTTTGACGTTAATCATTTTTAGCTTACAATTAACCATGGCGACTCTTTGTCTATTTCAGGTTATAGGTCAGATATTTTAAAATTTGTTATTATTTTTGGTTTTGTGTATTGCGTTCGAAGTATATTCTTAACATATTTCAAGTTTTACATCATATGTTATGAGTTCAACTTTTTCTTCACTAATTTTGTCTATAGATGCCAAGTTTTACATAGTTATGTCAAAATCTATGCTATTATTTCAAGTTATGTGTATTATGCTTCTAGAGCATTTTGTGCCTGTAATAGAACCTACACACTTAGCAATAACAAAAAACTGGTCATACCATGTATAACAACATTAGACTCCATACATATCCTAAAACATGATGAACTTAAAACTCAAAGGCATGGAACTTAAACTTGAAATAGTTGGGGTGTACACAATAGTGTCATGAGATTGTTGGTAACTATATGTTGAATTTGAAAAAGTCAACATGAAACTTTAAACGTCTGTAAGATGGACTTGAAAATCAAGGCATTGAACATGAAACAACGCCAACGTAAAACTTAAAACTGAAATAGTTTGGGTGTACATAATAATGTCATGGGGTGTATTTATCCTTTGGTAATTGTACGTTGAACATCAAAATCTAACACAAAATTGAAATATCTGTAAGATGGACTTGAAACTCAAGGCATTAAACTTGAAACGCCAACTTATAACTTAAAACTGATACAGTTAGAGTGTATACAACAGTGTCGTGGGGTGCATTTATTATACATTTGTAATTGTATGTAGAATTTGGAAACCTAATGCAAAACTTGAATCAGCAAATAGAAAACTTGAAACTTCCATAAGATGGACTTAAAACTCAAGGCATTGAACTTGAACTTAGAATAGTTGGGATGTACACAACATTGTTGTGGAGGTAAATTTATCCTTTGGTAATTGTACATTGGATTTGAAAACCCAATAAAAAACTTGAAAAGTCAATTGAAAACTTGAAATGTCTTTAAAATGGAGTTGAAACTCAAGACATTGGAGTTGAAACACCAATGTAAAACTTATAAATGAAACATTTAGGGCGTACACAACAATGTCGTAGGGTGTATTTACCCATTGGTAACTGTACATTGAACTTAAAAACCTAATGCAAACCTTAAAAAAGTCAACAAAAAACTTGAAACATTTGTAAGATGAACTTGATGCTCAAAGCATTGAACTTGAAAAATCAATGTAAAACTTGCAACTAGAACAATTGAGGTGCACACAACAGTATCATGGGGTCTAAACAGCCGGTGCACAACGTTGAACTTCAACCCCTACGCAAAACTTAAAAAGCACAACCTGAAACATGAAAAGTCTTTAAGCTAAACTTGAAACTCAAGGCATTAAACTTGAAACTAGAACAGCTAGGGTGCATACAAGAGTGTTGTGGGGTGTACTTAATCACCAATGAGCAACTTTGAACTTGAAAGACCAACACAAAACTTGAAGCACTTAATAGAAAATTTGAAACTTCTGTGAGCTGGACTTGAAACTTAAGGAATTGAACTTGAAACCCCAACATAAAACTTGAAATCCCAATATAAAACTTGAAAAAATTAAAATATTATTAACTATTTTTTATTGATATAATAATTAATTATTTATTTTTTAACATTTTATTAATTAAATATAATATATGTTAATCATGTGGAGACAACCTATTACACAACCGGTGGTTCGAAGTTAATTTTTGTTAAATGGCAGCCAAACACAAAAACAATAATTAAAGCATTGGATATACCTTACATCGAATATATTGTAGTTAGGCCATGATATATTCATTGTTCCAAATTTTGTTATTATAATTTATTTTAAAATAAGAAAATGGAATTACAATTATATATAAGAGGCAAAATTCTAAATTTAAATTGGGAATCAAGATATAATAAAAAGTTAACTCTAAAACATAAAAAAGTTAGGGAAAATTAAGAATATACGAGAATGATCAAAACTTGAAACCTGGTAGTATGAACTTATAACTTTAAACATTAGATCTTGAAATGTAAACCAAAATACATAAAATTCACAACCTCAAACCTAAAACCATTCACCTTAAACAAAAGTCTATGTTAAATGTCACAGTCCGACTTTCTCTTAGTCGAGATTCACGCCCGTGCGGCACCAACTAGCGCATTCTAACTAGTAAGTCAGCCTAAACGAGTTTTGCACATAACAAACTCAAACGGGTTAGTTGTCTATAAAAATATATCAACAGTAGAAAAGTAAACGGAAACAAGTCATTATCGTAATCCAACATAATACGATGTTTCATTGATAAACTATGAGCAAGTATTCAAGCCAACGATGGCGTACAAGCTTAGAATAAACAAACGTCTCTATATATTGAAACAATACAAATAAGCTAGATAATTCATGCAAATAGCACATTTCTATCTACCCGAGGACGAAGGAGTACACAACAATGTCCTTTAGAGTGCTGATGAACAAGACCCTTTTGAGGTACCTAGCTATCTCCCCCTAAAGAGGGTTTTGAGACATTGCAGGTGTCGCATGAGGAGACATACCCTATGTCTCAGTTGTCACACCCCTAAATAGTACATACAATGGTGCCTTCCGATTTGCGGGCACGGGCTTATTAGCTGGCCCTAGACAAGCAAAAAACGTGAGTCCCTTACATCCTTTCCCACCTAATTTATCGGCGTCCTCGACAATGATGCTTTCTTGAAGTCTTCAATCTTCTTTTGAAATGGCTCAAGTTCTTCGGCTCTCTCTCAGCTAATTTCTTCTTCACCAAAGATCTTCCACTACACGAGGAACTTCTTATGTCATCGTCTCTCCCGATCACTCGTCTCTCTGCTAGAGTCTCTTCCACTTCTTTAGTAGTCTTCTTCCACGCTTGCTCCTTGATCTCTTCTCTTGCTAGTTGATTAAGCATGGAATCTTCTGTGTCCGCGAAGTATGACTTCAACTTGCTAACATGAATGACCGGGCACATCTTCATCTAGGCGGGCATCTTGACCTTGAATGTAGCCTTCTCTTACTCTGGCAATGACTGAGACTAGTCTCTCATACTTCTGCACTAGTTTTTTGTCTCGTCTCTCATTGAATCTGTTCTGGTTGAGTCCTTCTATGAAGGTGTATGAAGGAGTATTTGCCTCGGACCTCATCCGTCTGGTGACCAATTGCTCTCCTTTGGCAATGTCATAGGCAGTTGCTCCAGCATCACCTTAGCAACTTCAACAAAACATCTGCAATCTCTGACGGGGTCGGCTCTTCTTTCCTTTGAGACTGAAATTGCGATGAAAGAAGGTCATCATCTCTCAATTCTCTTCTTAGATTGAAGCATGGATACGAGCTTTGCCTTTATTGGTTGCTTGACTTTGGCCAGCATCATAGCGAGCCTTTCTCCCTTGATCTACTCCCTTGATTAACAAGCAACCGACAGATGGAACGGGATAGTACCCTTCTCCAACAAGAAGTCCTTTCCCGCGATGACAACAAAGTTATCCACCTACAAAACAACAAGGTCTACTTGACCTTCACAAATGCCGATCTTCATCTACACTTACTTTGCTAACTCGCTCTTGGGTAAGGCCTCCAAGGTTGACCGCCTTTATGCGGCCACTCTCTTACTCAATCTTTAACCCAAGACGCTTCACTCTTGAAGCAAAATGACATTATAAGTGGCCTAAATGTCCACTATAACCATTTCTATGTAATGGCCTCAGCCCTAAGCGCGGTTACCACCTTCTTTTATTTTTTTTTCTTTTTACATAGGCCCGCCTTGGCTTACCAAGTCACAACCATTACAAACTGACATTATGAGTGGCCCCAATGTCCACCATAACCCATTCTATGTAATGGCCTCAACCCTAGGCGTGGTCATAACTCATTACTACGTAGTTCTACCCTGACTTACCTAGTCACAACTATTACAACACAACAGCTCCGGTTTTAAGCGTGGTCACAACCTACTATCTTGTAGGCCTGCCCCAGCTACTGAGTCACAACGGTTGCAGCCAATAGCCCTGGTCCTAGGTGCATTCACAACCCACTAACTCGTAGGTCCGCTCCAATTACCGAGTCACAACCATTTTAGTCTAGGGTACCTCACGACCACTAGACAAGAATCTGCCCCCCTAACACTCCTCTGAGGTCCCATAGGGTTTTTTTTCACTCCGCAAGTCCAACCCGAAGTTGGCACATTTTCACGAACCCGTACAGGTTTACACCTCCGAAAGTCCAGCCAGAAGCTAGCACCCTTCCCAGAGTTCGTCTCCCCCACTACTCAGACCTGAGATCTCTCCTTTAAGAGCATCCGTAGGTAAGTGTCAGTATCAACTCCACAAAAGGTCATTTTCTTGTGACATTCTTGTTTTTTTTAGATAGCTTCTTTAGAGCATTCAACATTCACGGTACTACCATGTAGCCCGTCTTTTTTATCTCTCGATTACTTTTCAAGTGCTTCTTATAGTTCGTCTCTAACTGTCATAACACTTAGCCTTACCCCTTCAAGGCATTCAATGGCTTTATGCAGCCATTGTATCACCAACATGATAACGTTCCTTCCGACTTCCCCATACCATTAACAATGGTAACTTCCTTGGGAAGTTCAATAATACTCACTAGGTCGCTCCCCCACCATTGTTAGAGCTCCAATTTCTGGGTTTCTCGTTCCCATTCTCTTTTCTTCCTGAGATGGATAACAACCATTTGGTTGTGAGCCAACATATGAGTAATCTAACAACCATCCAATGACTACTTGTGCGAATTGGAAATCTCGTACTACTTTGTCATTGTAACTGATTTCGTGCCCAAGGTTGAAAACTTTCCTTCAAGTAAAACAATTAGTCTTGCTCGATCACATCTCGGATATCTAACGTCAAATCTAAGAATTTCTTTACATACTCGCAAACTGTCCCAGTTTCGAGTCAACTCATGTAATTGCCTTCGAGCAAGGCATGCAACCTTTTTTAGGGAGAAACTTTAGCTTTCATTTTAAGTCCTCTACCATAATTTGTCATCCTAGAACAAATACATGGACACCAGGGTCACCTCGGTGTCTTTAGAATCTTACTCTCGCATTTTGAACATATTGTTTGATGTCAAATAAATGTTTTCGAGCAAGGTACGCCACATTTTCAAAGAGGAGGTAGTTCTTTAATTCTCATTTCGGGTTCTACAACATAACTTGGAATCCCCGCACAAATACATGAATGCTAAGCTCACCTTGACGTCTTTGAAACTTACCCTCATAGTCCGAGAATGTTGTTCGATATCAAACAATGCTATTTTCTAGCACTTCGGCATCTCAAGTCCCTCCATAGCATTTTGGTTTCAGTGCTTTCAACCGAACATACTCTAAGCTTAGAGCAGCTCTCGACTAAGTTGCAAGGATACAAGTAAGTAAATCCATTCACTTCATCTACTCGTTTCTACAACACCCTCACCGCATCGCAGTACTCCTCCACAATCTCGGATATTATTGCTCGCGTAGTTGCAAATTGTGTTTCTAACTCTTCGAGACGTCCCCCATTAGACGACTCAAAGATAAAGCCAACGACTTTTATTGCTAGTATGCTCACTTAATAACTTAAGGGCTCTAGTAACGTCAAAGTTTGTTTCAAGTCTTCGGTGTCAAACAAGCTCTTTCTCTACTATGTCGCCTTTAAGGCTCGTTAATGCTCTTCTAACTCACCCATTTTCTTTTGAGAGCATTCAATTGAGTTGTTCTTGAGAAGGTAGTTTTTGTAGACACTATTACCACAATACTGAGCTCCGATACCAAATGTCATGGACTGACTTTCTCTTAGTCGAAATTCACGCCCGTGAGGCACTTACTAGCATATTCCAATTAACAAGTCAGCCTAAACGAGTTTTATACATAACAAATTTAAGCGGATTAGTTGTCTACAAAAATATATCAATAGTAAAAACGTAAGCGGAAACAAATTATTATCATAATACAACATAATGCGATGTTTTATTAATAAACTATGCGCAAGCATTCAAGCCAACAATGATGTACAAGCACTGAATAAGCAAGTGTTTCTACATATCGAGACAATACAAATAAGCTAGACTAATTCATGCAAAAGTATATTTCTATTTACCCGAAAGAGAAAAAATACACAGTAGTGCCCCCAGAGTGTTGATGGACAAAACTCTTTTGAGACACTTAACCATCACTCCTAAAAAGGGTTTTGAGACATTGCCCCCAGAGTGTTGATGGACAAGACCCTTTTGAGACACTTAACCATCACCCCTAAAAAGGGTTTTGAGACATTGCAAGTGTAACATGAGAAAACATACCTTATATCTCAGTTATCACACCCCTAAATAGTATATACAATAATGCCTTCTAATTTGTGGCCACGAGCTTACTAGTTAGCCCTGGATAAACAAAAACAAAAGGCCTTTACATTAAGCCTAAATTAATGAAACTCATGCTTACAATGTTCAACCTCGAATATAAAACTGGATCCCCAAACATGAATAATTTATAAAATAATTTGTTGTGCTAAAGAAATATTAATTGTTAAAAAAAATAATTGAATATTTGATAAATTATACGGTTAAATATACTATAAAATACAAAGACAAAGACCTACATGTGATTGATGAATTTTAATATTAAAGTATTGTGATAATGTATGATAGCCGTAAACATATGCTTAAATTATCTATATACATTTTTATATATTTTTTAATACTCTTATGACATTTGAAAAAACACCAATTATTTGACAATCAATAATAAATAATTAGATATGATAAAAATGTATCATCAAATTAAATTAACTTACTTGGTGAAACATTTGATACTCTTATGTATAAGATTGATAAAAAATAAATTTTATCATAAATATGATAGAGTTATAATTGATAAATTAGGATTATAGAAATATAGGATATGATTTTTTTTTTCTAAAATGATAAGGTAGTAAGAATTTTAAAAATCACAATAACACTTGCTTTGGTTTGGTACTGAGGTATAGTAATTTTAAAGTCCCCTCTGTTGCGGGATGGATATATTAGAAGCTAAATATTAATATATAAAAAAGTTAGCACTAAAAATTAGTATTACCCAACACTTTTTTAATTTTGCTTTTAAAACATTGAAGAACTACAATACCAAATATCAAACGAAAGATAAATATTCTAATTGATTGATTTTGAAATAAGTTGCCTTTAAAAGCGGCTTCTTCGTTGCTTCTATAAGGAGCTAGAGTTCACTACATAATGAAACAATCGTTTTTAAATTTTTTTATTAAACAAAAATTTAGTCTAAAATTATAAAATAAATTACTTTTTGATAGCAATCCCAAATAAGATTTAAGAATATAAAATATAACAATAAAAATTATTTTAGTCATTTTAATAGGAGTCAATGTGCTATTTGTATGCATTTAATGCAAATGAAAAAACCATACTTATAAAAAATCACAAAAACTCAAGAACCCGAATATTATTTCATTATCAAATCAGTGTTGATAGTTTGGTAAAGCAACTTTTTAGGCCTACAAGTTTACCGCTATTGCCAAAGTACGGTTTGGTATCTATCTAGAAAAATAATTTATATTTGCTGACAACTAGCTTTAAAGAATCAAACAAGTGCCTCAAATATGTAAATATTTGGAGGCTACATAATAAAAATTTAACAACAATCATCTTTATATACATGGGAGAAACAATTGTACTGGATGTCAAAATTTTGACACGACAACTTAAAAAAGATGAAATTTGTGCAATAAAAAAATTCATAAAAACTACAATTAGCATTATATTTTCACACTTCATCCACTCAAGGTTTTTTTTTAATGAAATTATCAAATTTTTTAAAAAGATATTTATTTGATCTCATAAATCATTTCTTGTGTTTAAGAAATTTATTCGCTCTCAAAAATTATTTCTTGTATTTACATTTAGGTTATACCACGGATGCATATTATTTAATTTAGATAATTTTAAAGAGATGAGCATCAGTTTCAATTTAAACTAGATTTAAAAGAAACCGAATTGATCAGTTCGATTCAAGAATTAGAACCAAGTCTTTTAATATCGGTTTTGAATTAAAATTGATTCTTTTATAATCGATTCCTGTTTAAAAAGTTAAAATCTATTTTTATTGGTTCGGTTTCGATTCTATAGAGTTTACAACCAAATCGATGATCTGACTTGTAGACTAATTTAGTAAACTGAATGTAAAATTAAAATTTGAACCAAAATTAAAATCGAAACTAGTTATGAAATTAGTTCCAAAACCTAATAAAATAAAAAAAAATAAAATGTAACATAAAATTAATAATAATTTTATTAAAATAAATAATTATATATTATTAAAATATAAATTAATATAATAATATTTTATTATTATCGTATTATTTTTTATTTATTTAAAAATGGACATACTTGTGATAATAATATAATACTATAATATAAATTTGCATATAAAATTTTTATTTGTGATAATACTAATTTTTATAGTTGAACTTTATTATAATTTTAAGTAGAGAAATATATACTATAATTATATTAGTACATCTTTATATCATATATAATTAGTGGATACTGAGTACATTATCAAAATATATGTGTAAAAAAAAACTTATGTGAGGCAAAATTAATTTTTATAGTTCATAACCTCATTTTTACAATTGTGGAATAAAACAAAAACCTGTTAATAATTTTAAATTCCTTAATGTGATGTCTCGTTTCAAAATTTAAAATATTCGAAATTCAACTTTATTAATAACATGAAACGTGACAAATATAAATAAATGATTTTTAACGAAAAATAATTATATGATATGATTCATAATTTAATACTAATATTTTATGTGATTACAAAAAATTTACTATTTTTATTTTACACTATATAAAACATGATTCATTTTTTACTTTGAATTCTGTTAACCTCAATTAACAGTATGCTTAAAATTGAATTAATATAAAATTATAAAACAAAATTATATATAAGTGGGTGAATAATTAAATAATTAATTATTTTAAGTAATAATTTAATATATTAACAAGTATGACAAAATAAATTAATTGGTGACAAAACATAAATTTTGATTCCAAAATTTAAATTGAAATTAGTTATAAAATATAATATATATATATATATATATATATTTTCTGTGAGATTAAGAGCTTGTTTGTGTATTAAAAGTGCAAAACACGATACTCTAAAATTGGTTGAAATATATTCAAAATTGACAGGGTAGGATATCCTGTTATACATGTAAGTTTTAATTAAAAATTTTAAAAGTTGATTTTCTTTTTAAAAAAAATTGATTCTGATTTCACCCGAAACAGGGAGTTAACATGATTTGTTAAACCCAACAATTATCTATGGATTATTACAAAGATTATCTCTTTTTACATGACATGAGGGTTGTAGCAAGGAGCCGATATCAACATTCAACACATGAAGATGAAGATATAAAATATTAATATCAATATCAGCCTCTTTCAAATCGATAAAAACAAGATCCCGTACTGGTTTTGGTTAGATAAACAACATAAACAATAAAATAAAATAAAAAATAATAAAAGTAGTAAGGGCTAGGGAAAGCCACATTTACTTTGTGGATATTGGGAATCGGGTGGTGCGAGGGTAGAGAAGCGACCAAAGTAAGATAAAAAATAAAATAAAATATAAAAATAAAATAAACTAGTGGTTGGAAGAAATTTATAGATGTGGATGGAGGTCAAGTTTCTATTGGTCCGGAATCTATCCACGATACTTTCACAGATTTCCTCTACAGATTTCATTATCCGTCTCTCCAAAAATCCTCCTTGAGGTCTATCTAATAACCTGACCAACGAAGCAAACCAAGCATCTCTCTCGCAATACCACTCTAGTCCAGAGAAAAAAAAAAGAAAATAAAAAAAATATGGCTGCAGCAGCAACATCCGGGGCTGTCCTAAATGGGTTGGGTTCTTCGTTCCTAAATGGAGGGAAGGTTAACAAGCAGGCCTTGTTGGCCAGTAGAGTTGCAAGTGTTGCTGCTGGAACAAGGAAGTCTCTTGTTGTAGCTGCACTTCCACCAAAGAAATCTTGGATTCCTGGTGTTAGAACCGGTGGCAACTTAGTTGATCCTGAGTGGCTGGATGGATCGTAAGCTACCTAGCTTTTCCCTTTTTCTCTTTTCTTTTGTTTGTTCAAATGCAAATAAATGATCAATGAATTTGGAATTGGAATTATTGCAGACTTCCAGGTGACTACGGATTCGACCCACTTGGTCTTGGAAAGGACCCAGCATTCCTGAAATGGTACAGAGAAGCAGAGCTCATACACGGCCGTTGGGCAATGGCAGCAGTTGTTGGTATATTCGTGGGACAGGCATGGAGTGGTATTCCCTGGTTCGAGGCCGGTGCTGACCCTGGAGCCATAGCGCCTTTCTCTTTCGGTTCTCTGTTGGGTACTCAACTTATTCTAATGGGATGGGTAGAGAGCAAGCGTTGGGTTGATTTCTTCAACCCAGAATCTCAGTCAGTTGAATGGGCAACGCCATGGTCAAGAACTGCTGAGAACTTTGCTAATGCTACCGGTGAACAAGGTTACCCTGGCGGCAAGTTCTTTGATCCATTAGGTTTTGCAGGAACTATTAAGAATGGTGTGTATATTCCTGACACTGAGAAGCTTGACAGACTTAAGGTTGCTGAGATTAAGCATGCTAGGCTTGCTATGTTGGCCATGTTGATTTTCTACTTTGAGGCTGGCCAAGGGAAGACTCCACTTGGTGCTCTTGGTTTATAATTCACGTTGTAGATAACAAACAAAATCTTCTAATTATTGTTATATTAAAATATGTAATCTTTTTACATTCAAGAAAGATCAAGTTCTTCCCAAGTCAAATTACAGACAAGAAAAACCTACTTAAAAACAAGAAACTTAAAATTGATTCTTAGATCTCTCAAGTCTTATCATAAGTGATGCTTATAAAATAAGGACTACCACATTTCGTCTTGACCAAATCAACCAAGAAAATGCAATGCCATAAACAAGTTTGTAAGTAATAGGTGGACATCGCATTATATTAAGAGAACAGATGCTGAACTCCGACTAGCAAACTATTTGGATACTGCCACAAAAGTAGAAGATTATTCAGTACCAGTAGTCAACAAAAATTCACCCTCGCATACCACTTCACCACACACGTAAGCTTTGCCTTCCATTTTTACTATTTCAAGTCCAAAGCGCTTCTTTAGCTTGATAAGTGTCATTCTCATGACCAAAGTGTCACCTGCAATCACTGGTTTCCTGAATCTTACTTTATCAATTCCGGCGAAGAAAAAATTGTCGCGGGAGCCTCCCACTTCTGGTTGAAGCATAACCAAGCCACCAACCTGTGCCAATGCCTGGATCCAACAACCAGTTATGCATAATTATTTACACATGATACAAATGCAACATATCAAAATTGAAACAGCTTTGGAAAAGTTTGCACTACAGTTATTCAAAAGTTGCAGGGCAAATTGAGATTTAATCCCAGTAAGGAAAAGTTTGCTTTTCGGAAAAGCATATTGTATACACTGTTTTACCAAAACTGAGCAACGAACTTTCCCTTGGGCACTCGGGCAAGTCTCAGTTGAGACCCTTGATGCGAATGCCTAACTAGACTCAGATGTACATAATGGTATTTCTATCAATGATATTTTTTCTTCGGAAAACAAATGAAATCCATCAAATCATAGCTCCCGAAAAAGAATTTTTTTGTTAAGACCCTATCAGCACCACCCCCTTTCTACAAAGTATGCACCAAAACACAGTAATAGTTTAACTGATGCATTAACACTCTCATTGCGTCTCATTTTGTGGCTCTCTTACAAGCTTACAGTTTTTATTATTATTAATTTTTATTGTACCCTCTGTATATAAGCTATCAATTGGAGTTGATACTACTACACCGAGTGAGATCACTTTATATCCAATGGCTCTATTCACTCGTGAGATCGCTTTTCTGGTGTTTAGGCCTTCAGGTGATAGTGCAATCTAGTAGTTTTTGCCTTTGACTATCTTGTAAAATAGTATGCAAGAAAAAACTTTATACAAATCAAAAGAGGGATCAACAAGTTTCAAAAAGAGCAGGATGCCCAAATGGCAAAACAAGACAGAATTATATCATCTTGATTCCAATCAGTTCTACACTGCAAAAAGCTTAATAAATCCTCCATCCACCTGATTCATCCAAAATGCAGTCCTAATACGCAAATATTTAGACCAACGCAATAAGCATTCCTGGATAAAAAATTTGCGTCATTAGTTTGAGTGTTATAACTTCCAAAAGATATTTATAAGTTTCTTATGTCATTTTCAATCCTAGAAGCACTGTCATCGAACCTCATGGTTTTGCTTAGTCCACAACTCTCCAAGAACAAATAAGTTTAAAAATCCATATGTAGGTGAGTTAGACTTTTACAAGCTACATGCACTTGTTAAAGGAAGAAAAAAAAAACAGTAAGTCTTGTACACCAAAATGCCACTAGAAATAGGGAAGGAAAATACACATGTTGATACAAGTAAGCATGACAACTAGAATTATCTTATCGTATTCGTGTAGTGTTATATTTATGTCGTGTCAAATAGAGGTCAACCTGAACCCTACCCGTTTAATAATCGTGTTAAAAATTTAAATCTTAATCCGACACAATTATTAAACAGTTAAACGGGTTATAATTGTCATCCATTTAACATATATATATATATATTGTAATATATTTCTATAATACTTATGATACTATATATTCAAATACTAATCAGTTTTATTCTAAATATGACTAAATACCTTTTAAAACGTAATAAATATATCTATTTTATTAAATATGAAAAATATAAAATAAATTTATTAAATCCTGAATAAATTAGTACATTATAATTATTCAAATGATTAATCATATCATAATCAGGTTTACGTGTCAAGAACTCTAAATACAGGTACCATTGAATACTTGCTTTACTAGGAGTGGGGGTTAATAGGGTAGGGGCAGATTTGAATAAAGAGTGGTAAACCTGAATTGCATTTTGGTCAGCTGATGCATAAACATGAGATTTTGCACAATGTTGCAATGCTCCTTAATCCTAAGGTAAGTTTATTGAATGGGAAATAGTGTTGTTATTAAATAATGCCATGAAGTCAAGTCAAAGTCAGTATTATTGTTGTAAAATAGGGTAGTAACATCTAGGTCCCTGAGTTTTCATGTCCTCGAGCAAGGATATAGCTTGTCCATTTGTATAAAAAAAGTCTCTAACCCCTATTAAAATGACCAAATTATATAATATTGAATTTTGACCATCACAAGGTAAAAGTAACTTAACACTAATAGGTATTTCAATCATTTCTTAGGTGGATTTATTTGGTATAAATGGACAAACTATGTCCTTACTAAAGAAATTATGAAACACAAGGACCTGAATATTATCACCCCGCCATAAAATTGTATTAAATAAGGTCTAAGGTCACTGAATGAATTCTAGTAAACCACATAAAAAGATTAAACAGAATAGTTAAAGCTTGGTCTTATAATGCAGCAGAATCTATAAAACCTATCCAGTTGCTCATAAATACAATCTTCATATACTCTTAGAACTCCAGATTTCTCATAAAATGCATAGTTATACTGCGGTCTAAAGATGACACATAGCAGAGCCGCTCATTTTGCATTAAAACCTCCCCACCGTTTTGGATACTAAGCTGAAGTGTCATCTCAATCATCATCATTCTCAAACACCCCAATGCCATCTTCAATAGACATTGCACAAAATTTTGACATTTGCAATGAACAAAATCATTAATGATATGATTTTGAATGACGTACATTACTAGATGTCAAAGATAGTGGTAGCACATATAAAAGCCATCTATTGTTCTGGATATGAAGTAAGTAATATAATGATCAAACAAAATATCATGCTTAATTAGGTTTCAACAATAGTTAATAGCACTTAAGACACATATATGGGATACGTTCGAAACAATAGAGGAAGCATAAGTATGACAAAACGGTAGAATCAAATTGATATAGACATCTAATGGTTCGCTAGAATTTAGATAAGTTTGGATCTCAAGGTATGGTTTGAAAGTAGAAAATATTATTAGGTTTGATTGTACTGAGTAAAATTTAAGGGGTCTGGGGAAAGAAGAGACAGAGAATTTTAAGAGTTTAGAAATCAAAAGAAAAGTTAGTCATGAACGGATTAAAAAGACACCCAAGAGCAAATGCATCGAATTTAAATAAGGAAGACACAAAGAAGAATTAGAGAGGGGGAGAGAATTCACCACATTAGAGCCTTGAACAAACCAAATAACTCAGGTATTCTATAAAGCAAAATTAATTCAAGATGAAAAGTTGAAAAGTATAAATAACAAGGTTATTGCAATGCTACACTGTTGCTATTCATGACACTTAGCAATGCTGCTCGCATTTAGTCGCTGCACCTCTCCCGCTTTTTCTTCTATTTTTATTTATTTATTTCTTCTTCTTCTTATTATTATTTCTTTTTTGGTGGTTGGGCTGAGGCTGATTTCTCGTCACTTTAGAGAATTTTATTCAAGAAAGATGTATTCTATATTATTTCTAGCTGCATACACCAAAACAGCAACCAGTGGTTGTAGGTTTTGATCTCTTTTGCTCTTTTTTATTTCTCAATCTCCGTATGCAATTGGATTTGCTTGGACAACATCCGCATTATTATCTTAGTATAATGAGCCAAAGATCAATCTATTTCAATACCAAGCAGAACAAGAATATGTAATGAGCATTTGATCAACTTTTGCACGAGGTTAAGAGACATGGAAGGTAAATGTGAACCTTCTGACATTCCAGAATATGAAGAAGAACAACTTAATAGAGATAATATGTGGATTGAAATTATCCACTAATCTATGGCGTCTAATCTGACAACAATAATGTGGGCATGCTGCAAGAAAAACTCACAACCATAATGTGACAACCGTGAAGCTTACCAACATTTGACAAGTATCTTGTATCTGTCTTTAGACACCAATGGACATAATGCAGTTGTTGATTGGGAATCTCCACCAATGTTTGATGATGTCCAAAGAAAGCAAGATCAATTACGATTGACTATTCAACTACTATTGGTTTTTCTATTTTTAGTGATGACTACTACTGTGATACCTCTTTGATTAGCACAGAATTCAGTTATGACGGCTTTTCAAATGTAACAATGAAGAATTAAAGTATCATATTATTTTTAAGAATTTAATCAAGCATCAATCAGTACACAAGAATGAATAAGAAATTTAGTCATAATTGATTCTTCATTACATCACAACAAAGAACAGAGATTTTATTGGTTTTGGAAAAACATTAATATAAAAAATTAAATCAAAATGTCAAAAAACTGTAAGTTTACTTTTGGAAGGTTATGGCACAATAGGTCATGACAATGTTAATCAGTCTCTTACAAGTTGTCACTGGTGTGGCATACAAAAGAAAAAAAAAATTCATGAGTGCTTGTGTGATAAGCAAGATACAATATAAGTGAATTAATGTTAATCTACAGACACATCAGTTCATTCACAAAAAGAAAGAAAGATAGAATTGAAAGGTTGTTCAATAATTCAATAGACTGGCAGTGCTAAGACAAATTCAGGATTGAGTTCCCATCAACTAGGGCAATTGACGCCAATTGAAAAATTAAAAAACAAATAAATGGACAGCTTTTATCAGGGGTTAACTCATATATGGAATATCCAAAATCTTATAATCATATTTATTTATCCCATAATTTGGAAAAAGTTATTCTCTTTTTTAAGTATCTATTTCTCTCTCTTTAATTACATAGTCTCTATTTTTCATATTCAGATTTGATTTCCATAAGGCCTATGCCAATAAAACGCAAAAAGAATATACACGTACGTGGATGCTATTATAAACTCTTTGAACTCTTCTTTATCCAACAAGGTTGAAGGCTTTCAACAGTTAGCTAGATCCTTGAACCCATTTTGTAATGTTATACATTTAGATTGCATCTCCTAAGTTCAAAAATGATAATCCCAAACTTCTTTAGCAGACATAAATGTGACTAATGAATTAAGGCAAAAAATTTAGAAAAAGAGAATTCTATACTACAAAAATTAGTAAAAGTATATATGATTTCTATAAGAAACAAAGGAAGAACAAAGTAACTAAGCAGTTATTTTAAATTTTTTATTAATCAAACTCTAGAAATTCTTACAAAACTAACATCATTCTTCACCTTACTTCCATTTCCTCTAGCTTCTAACCTCACTGAGTAAAGCTGGTTCTCAAACTTTCTTCTTCCTACCTCACTATCCACAAACCTAATGGCCAGATTAATTATTAAATTCAATTTACTCAGAACTTTATTGAATTTTATTCTAGAAACCAGCAGAACCAATCTGTGTAGGTAGCTATCCTGCAAATAACATGTGCTCCAGCACTCCCTAAAACTCATTTGCTATGATTTGTAGACATCTGTCATTGAAAATAGGGTGTGTCAGAGACTTGAGGATACAAAACTTGTTTCCACCCATTTATGACTCCTGTAAGAATTGTAGAAGCTTGCACTTTCATTTGCAAAACATTCTGGCAATATTTTGAGGGTGTTACACAGATTTGGTTAAATAACTTCTAATTAATTGCAATCCAGAAAATCAGTATCCTTTCTATTTTCTACAATTAACACAAAATCACAGTTAAAACATGAAACTTTTGTCTGTCTCAATAAATCAGGACTTATTTATTTTGGAGTCAAAGTACTACACTAAAATGAAGACAGCAATTCATAGCAACCGGGTTTAGAATCTGGGGGAAAAATAAGACAAAAAACGCTCCCATTAAATATAATCACAATAAGGTAAGAATGAAGAAAATGGGATTAAAAAGTCTCAAAGGTAAACCGTACTCCTTGCTGTCAAAACCCTAATATTTAATCAAATTCAAAGTAACATAGCTAGGAAATCTCAGATATCAACATAGCATTCATCATGGAGTTTATAGGTTCAAAATAAAAGAAAAGAAATGCATTCCAAAAGGAAAAAGAGAAAAAAAAAAAATACCTCAACCATGAGAACACCAGGCATAATTGGCCTCTCGGGAAAATGCCCAGGAAAGAAGTTATCATTTATGGTAACGTTCTTAACAGCAACAGCTGAAACTCCAGGATTGTATTCAATAACTCTATCCACTAAAAGAAATGGGAACCTAAAATAAAAACCAAGAAGGAAAGCCATTGAAATTACAACAGAATTTAGGATGAATCCAAATCAGAAGAAAATGATAGGCATAAAACTTGAGTGTGCCGAGCTAGCTAGTAATCCTTATTCGGTAAAAACAAACGAGATTACATACTACATTGAGTTTTATTCATTTCATTTTCATACTGACCTGTGCGGCAAAACATCACGAATCTGGTAAATGTCCATCACAGTAGGAAACGCCTCGTACTCTGCAAAGATTTAACAAAAATTTTAACGAAACCAAGAGAGAGAGAGGGAGAGAAAATAGTGAAATAAAAATACAAACTTAGTTCAATAGGAGTATGTTGTGTAGGATCTTTTGCAGCATCCGAAGAACAAAATGCGGTGAAACGAGCAGGTGGTTGTTGCTGATTCTTCTTGTCTATAAATTGGATAGAGAGAGTATTTGATTTAGGAATGGAAAGAGGAGTTGACGTCAATGCGTTTGGTCGATGAGATTTGAGTGATAGAACTGAATTGGCAAAAGCACTGGTAGCCATTTTCAAGGGAAAACAGAAGCAGCAGCAGCAGCTACTCATACTCGCTGTGAGATAATTAGATTCGATTAAATATACAAATATGCCAGCTGGTCGTGAAAATTTCGAAAAAAATATTATTTTAATCATTTTAAATTTATGATCAATCTTAATTTAATCTTGTTAAATAAATTAATTTAAATAATTTTACCCATAAAACTATTAACCGACAAATTCTAATGATTAAAATAATTAAAATAATTTTTTAAAATTTATATAATAAATAATTAATAACAAAATTAAATTTATTTATAATAAAATTTATTTTAATAAAATTTTCATAAAATTATAAATTTAAAAAAATAAAAATACTAATTTCATCACTTATTATTTATTATGCATATTTTTAAAAAATAAAAATATTATTTATTATATAAATCAAAAAAATAAAAAAACTAAAACTTATATTTTTATATAAGCATTAAAATTTATTTATTTATTTATTTTTATTAAAAAAATAGAATTAGAGTCGAGTTTACTAAAAGACAAAAAAAAATGAATTGAGCACCTGTGCACTTGACATAAGTGCTAGCCTTTTTTTTTTTTTTTTGGTCCTTTTGTTATTTTTTTAATTTTTAATTTATTTATTTATTAAAATTTATATAATAAATTATTTTTTATTTTTTTAAATATACATAATAAATAATAAGTGATGCAATTAATTTTATTTACAATAAAATTTATATTAAATAGTAAATTAAAAAAATTAAAAGACAAAAAAATTAACAATTTTACCTTCATCACTAATAGTTTACACTTCTTTCAAATTATAAAAATAATTCATTCTCTCATATTTTTACTATTCACACTTTCAATATTCCAGTATTTTGTCAATTAGTGAAAAATTCAGGTATTTCAATAACAAATACAAAACATAAATGAGTTTTTGTGCTTTTATTTTGGATGAGTTTTGGTTAATTTTTATTCATTCACATGTGCATGAAATTTATTGTGGTTAATGTTATAATTTATTTGAGTTGTATATATGATATTAATTATTAAATTTTGTTCGTTAAAATACCAAAAAAGTACAAAACAAGTCAATTATAGTGAATGAATTGGAAAGTCGTTGGTCAAAAAATTGTAAACTGAAATAGGAGGCTAGTCCGCTTGGCCTGAGCAACTATTTTGAATTTCTATTTTTAAATTTAAATTTGTATAAATAATATTTTATTGATTAAATTTTTTTGAATTTGTAGTAATTTAAAATTTGTATTAAGGAAATATTTTAATTAATTTATTTGAATTTGTAGTAATTTAAAATTTTCATTAAGTAAATCTTCTTATTAATTAATTTTTTTAAAATTTGCAGTAATTCTATAATTTGCATTAAGTAATTTTGTTTATTAATTTTTTTTGAATTTGTAATAATTTAAAATTTCCATTAAATAATTTTTTGTTAATTCAGTTTTGAATTTGTGTTAATTTAAAATTTTCCCTAAATAAATATTTATTTTTCAGTAAATTTAAATAAATATAATTATTTTATAACTTTTTAGGTATAGCTGAGATTGTGCCAGTTAATATTCATCACAGAGGATCATGAGTTATAACATTTGATGGTTTTGAAAAAAATCGTAGTAGAATAGTTTGATTCCTACTCGTTCTAAAGAACGTTAAGTTCTAACAATTATTATGTATGATATACGACTGCACTCAGATTGACCAAGCGAAATTCACTATCATATTAAAACAAGTTTTAAAGACAATGAGACTTGATCCATTATATACGTAGATGACTTTAATGTAAATACTTTTGTGAGCAGTATTGTGATTACAAAATCTAAACATTTCAGTCTATTATACGCTACTATAGAGAGGATAGTTGTTGATGATCACGAAGTGTCTTATACGTCTCTTTTGCAGCTTGATCTCTTTTACAACTTGATGATCTAAAGTGCACGTATAACCATTTGTTTCTTCTTAGGGGAGTAATCAATTCAACCATAATTAGCATCATTTACCAACTCACGTAAATGCTATATAGCCTTCACCAAGACATC
The DNA here is from genome assembly GCA_035584115.1 of Cedrela odorata. Taxonomy (NCBI): domain Eukaryota; kingdom Viridiplantae; phylum Streptophyta; class Magnoliopsida; order Sapindales; family Meliaceae; genus Cedrela; species Cedrela odorata. Next base: position 3,184 of record JAXCLQ010022574.1, on the reverse strand, counting down.
ATAAATATCCTACATTTCACGGAGGATACTCTTCGTATTGGAACAATGAAGACCTTATACACGATTATTTTGATACTCAATTATGTATGGATAGCGAAGGCGCTGACATTACTGTGACAAGGATACGAATGTAATAGCTGTGAGGGTTAATCTATGGCCTAATAATGCGTTAAAGCTATTAAATTTTTCATGCATCTCATGCACAAACGAACAACATATATCCAATATATATTTAAAATCAAGCTAAAATATCAAACATACATTTTCTTAGCTTGATTTATTGATGAAAAACAAGCTTAAAATTTTAAACTCTTCAATCTGCACTACCTTTATACATGAACAGAAGCAAGGCCAAATGGAAAAAATTTTCTATTTTCAATTTCCAACTCTTGTACGTGAAAATGTTTTTCCAATACATTAAATTGCATTTAATCACATTTTTATACTTAGAACCCTTTGACAAATATTTATTTAATTGTGCAAACCCTTTGTAAAGTTAATAATTACAAATTTTGCTTTCTTTGACTATTAAAGAAACTATTTGCATTAGTGGAGCATTTATTTATAATTAATTGAGCAAACCTTTTGCAAACTCAATAATTATAAATTTGTCCATCCTTATCCATTAAAGATACTATTTGCATTAGTGGAGTAATAGTTCATATTTAATGTAAGGTTATAAGAACAATTTCACATAACATTTTGGTCTTTGGATAATCAATATTATCCATTAAGCATATAATTTACATTAAATTACATAAAAGTATAAAATGATTAATTTTTTAACAACTTAAAGAATACTAAGAATTCTTTAATACTTATATATATATATATATAAATATATATATATTCCTGCCCTAAATTATCCCTAAAAGTATTAGCCCTTATCTGGATAGTATTTAACTCTATTATATAGCTTCTTAATGTACAAGGATATTGGTGTAACCATGAAAGATCACAGTGGGTAAGTTGTGAGTTGTATCTGAACTCTTTAAGTAACACCCCATTCTCATTTCTTACATGTACAAAAAGTTATCTATATAACTAGTTCTCAAATTTATAATTACTCTATTAATTACACATATAACCAAATTTTTTCATCTATACCTAACTAACCTTGCACGCATCCTTTGTCACTTCTACGTATTATTCTCTAAAAAATAAAATTTTTACAATAAAGGGTGAGATATAATCTCAGAAAGTAAATCATGCAAGTTTGCACATGTCGATGCGGTACAGAATATAAATAATCAAACAAATCAATATATTTTTAAACTTTTAAATTACGTAGAAAACAATTCATAGAACATACATTACGCAGAAAACAATTCAAGCAACTAACATAGATGGAAATGGCGAAAATTGTTATGTTTAATGAATTGAAACAGGTCATACTTATTAAAGCGACCAGCAATAATCAACCGCCACCAAGCAAGTAGTTGATTTATCGGTGAATATTATAGACAAGTTTTAGGATACAAGTAAGATTTACACTCTAATAAATATTCGAGATGACATACATTGAGAGTTTAGAGTGATAGTGTCCTATTGTAAGGCCTGACTAGTTAGAGAAGAAGCACGTTCATTGATGTGAGGGGATTCATCAAAGTCATTTCAATTACTCCTACATTTTTACCATGTTTAAAACACAGAAACCCTAATATAATAACGTATATAAAAACAGACGATTATGACCATTTTATGTGCTCTTCATAGTGCTTAGCCTGTCTGTGCATAATTGTCTTTCATCAATTCATCTTGTGGTTATCATTGATAGTATTTTTTTTAAAAGGTACATACCCACCATATTTGTTGCGGCCGCTTTTGATAGAAACGACTAGATTTATCCTATTGCATTTAGAGTGGGAGATTCTGAAAATAATGCATTATGAGAGTGGTTCTTACTAAAACTACGAGATGCACTTAGACTAGTATCTGATTTGGTATTTGTGTCTAATCGACATGAAAACATCCTTAAATGAGTAAGGACAGTATTTCTCGACTCATACCATGACTCTTGTTCCTACCATATTGAAAAAAACCTTAAATCAAAATACAAGACGAAAGACCGTAAGAAAGACGTTTTCCTTATAGGTTATTATATTATTGCGAAAACATATTTAGAAAACAATGTGGGGTTTTGTAGGTGAGTCAAATCTCATTTTTTAGTACGACGGTACGACATAATGACTACTAACATTACAAAGAGTATGAATGCATTGTTAAAAGATGTGCATGTGTATGAATGCACTATTGAAGGATACGCGTACTCTTTTAATTGTGGCCTTAGTGGATTAGATACGGTTGGTGTTGCAACATTGGTTTTACGAGAGGGGAGAAGAAGCTGCAAAATTTGATGTAGACATCCTTACTAAAATGGCAGCCGAAAAAGTTAAAGAAGAGGATTATGCATCTCGTACACTTTTAGTATTTTCCGTTTCTTGTTATGAGTTTGAAGTAAAAGGCAGAGAAGAAGATGTTGTGGTCTATTTGAGCACAAATGTTAAACCATGTTTTTTAAACATAAGGATAAAGTAGTCATTTATATGACATTCATTTCACATATGCATGATAATGACTAGTTGACACATTAACGAGGCTTAGGTGATTGAAGTTAGCTCACGGTATGAGAATTTAATAAATCAAGTAAGTTAAAATTGACATATATGAGATTTTCACATAATACCCTACGCTGAAGCAATCGACAATCTCGTGGAGCCCATAAGAAAAATTTTTATTTTTAAGCTTTTGTGAGAAAATGGATCATTGAACAGGAAATATCGATACTTGAGGCCAAGGGTATCGATACATGAAGAATGCAGATCGACACCCACTAAATGAATCGATACTTATGGAGAAAATATCAATACCTTACAAAATAAAGAGTTTAAAAATAATTACAAGTTAGACTAGATCGATACCTTTATCAAAGGTATCAATCCATGGCAAAATAGAGAATTGGAAAATATTTACATGTTGAACCTGATTGATACCTTTACAAAGGTATTGATTGAAAAGAAGGGATCGATACAAAATACAAATGTATCGATACTCGAGATCGATGAAATTTTTAGAATAGAATTTTTAAGAAACAGATCGATACTTAATGTAACACCCCATTCTCATACTTATTCAATCAATCATTATTACATAATACTACATCATTTCATACAAAGAGTGTTAC
>JAXCLQ010022543.1:18869-31209 GCA_035584115.1 Cedrela odorata | reverse complement strand
CCTTCAATTCCTTCAATTCGGCTAGTGCCATTCAATATGAGGAAATTGAGATAGGCTAAGTTCCTAGAAGAAGGTCGGTACTGAACTCGATCTCTCTTTCTGGAGGTAGTCCAGGTAACTCTTCAGGAAAAACATCTAAAAATTCTCTGACTACTAGAACATACACTGGATCCACTTTACTGTCAGCAACATCTCGAGTAAAAGCTAAGTATCCAATACATCCCTTCCTAAGTAGTTTACTCGCATTGATAGCTAAGATCAAGTTACCAGGGACTTCACTCCTATCACCTTAGACTTCAAAGAATAGATCATTTGGAATAGAAAAAGTGATAGTTTTCTTCTTACAAGCCACTGTCATGTGATATTTGTATAACTAGTCTATACCTAAAATTACATTGAAATCTAAAATCTCTAACAGGATCAGATTAGAAGGATATATAAGCTCTCCAATAGAAATTGTATAAGATTCTATAATATTAGAAAGTAATATCTCACTTCCCACAGGAGTAGACACAACTAAAGGTGAATCTAGGGTTTTATTCTCTTTACCTAGATAATATGCAAAATATAGAGAAATAAAAGAATGAGTTGCCCTTGGCTCAAATAGAATTCTGGCATCAATAGTTTCAATAGAAAGAATACTTGTCACAACTGTATTTGATGCTTGAACATCCTGAGGAGTTAATGCAAACACTATCGCCTGGCCTCTGTCAGTAGATGATTAGCCTCTGCCAACCGATTGCTGTCCTCTCTCATTGGATGGTTGACCTTTACCCATATAACCCTTTCCTAAAGAAGGTCTTGGCTAAGATGATGCTACCTACTAAGCATAAGAGGGTGGAATAGGTGGAATAGGACAATCTCTAACCATATGGCCCATCTGACCACATCTAAAACAAGCATTTGTCTCCCTTCTACATAATCCAGAATGAGGGCGCCCACACCTTGAACATATAGGTACATTAGGCTTAACTACCGAGGCAGACGATGCAGCTTGTTGATGAGAACTTCGGTCCTCTCTTTTGCTCAAACTTCTAAAAATCATAGTCTTCATTCTAGAAATAGAGTCTCTGAGATTAGACTTACTACGTGAACCCGCCTGGCCAACCTGTTGTGATCTCCAAAAACTTTTTATCCTAGCCTTTTTATAGGACTCTTTTTCAACCCACCACTCTTTAGCTCTCAATTTAAACCGGAGTGCTGAATTTAAAGTCTGGGTATATGTGGTAGTCTCTGTAACTTACATTGATATGAGAAGATAGTCTTATAACCCATCAATAAACCTCTTGACTCTCATATGCTTCGTAATCATCAGATGTGGAGCAAAGTAAGATAAACGAGTAAACTGTATATCATACTTTACTACCGACATATTCTTTGTCTAAACCAAATGCTCAAATTCCCTTGCCTTAGCATCTCTAATACTCTGTGGTATGAAATGGACGAGGAAAGCTTCACTGAACTCTGGCCACTCTAGGGGAGTTCTGTAACACTCCTCATCTGTACAAAAGACATATACTAGGCATAAGCCATGTCTCTCAACTGAAAACTCATCAACTCCACTGATCTCGCTGGTGTGCATCTTAAAACGGTGCATATCTGGTGTGACTCCTTTAAAAATTCACTTGGATCTAGACTTGCTTCAACCTCTATGAAAGTCGGCGGGTACATCTTTCAAAAATCTTGCAAGGTCACCACTAAACCTTGCCCTTGCTCAGTAGAAGTATGAACATGTTGCTGAATTTCTATACGAGGCTGAACAGAAGGAACCTGAGCTTGTTACTGATGTTATTGAGAAACCAAGTCTACCAGTACTTTTGCAGTATGCTGAATTCTCTACACTCCCTTAGCAAGATCTTATTGTGCCTATCATCCACTTTCTTATTTGGCACTTCAGGCTCTTGCATTCTAGCTCTACCCTGACCTCTACCTTGTCCTTTACTTACTCGACCCTGGGCCCCAACATGTGGCATTGGAGGCCTAGACGAATATTGATTTGAAAAGGAAATTCTTTAATCTTTATCAGAGGAATTTTGATTTTGAGAAGAGATAATTTAGCTACTAAGATACAGAAACATAGTTTAGATAAATTACAGTTTATCCTACAACATCTACAAAAAAAGATGCATTGGATTATCCAGATACTCAAAGAGGCAACACCCTACGTGGAAGTATCCCAAACATACTACACATATGAGGTATTACACTTTATTTACAGTCATAGACCCTTGGACCATGCTCTGATACCACTTTGTCACACACCGGTAATTTGGTGTCGTGATGGCATAGAAGTAGGGATATCTTATTCCTATAAGCCTAAGATAAAACCTGTAATATAGAGAAATACCAATCAAATGCATGAACTCATACATCTATACTAAGGACTCCATGCCCATCAACACAATTCTAAACATAAACCATGATACACATAAATAAAAGAGTATATGCACATATCAATATGTACAGAAATATATATAAAAGACACACTCATACTGTGTATACATAATTGGGCGTCATGCCCAATGTACAAAACAGACCACAAACATTAACTTCTAGGTGACTATATGGAGAATCTGGAATTCCAATACTTTTGTAAATATTTTCTAGAATCCTTATCTAGAAGAAAATCCTACAATCACTGGAAATTATAATGGGGTGAGTTTTAGTGAGTGGATACAGAAATGAAAAGTTTAAGTAAATTCAGTTTCGACATAAAATATGTTTAAAGTTAAAATCAATTTCAGATAGAAATCATACTAATAGGATATCCACTGCATATTATAATAATTTTTCGAATTATCATTTCAAATAGTCAAATAAAAACAAAACAAAAATTATAATGTGCTTTCAAACCACATAAACTTCCCCCCTTATGTCACTGGGGTAGGGTTAAGTAAAAATTGAAATAACGGCTAACATACTGCTAGAAATACAAAAATCAGAAATAAAACACAATTCAAAACATAATAGCCGCCTCCTAGCCTCAAAATCAATATCTCAACAACTCCTCCACAACAATATATATTTAACTCAAAGTAAATCTCATTTCCATATATAATAAAATGTAAATCAATTCATAAATAAACTATTCATTATTTTGTAAAACATTAAATTTTTAAAACAGTTTTAAAGAAATAAAAAGCATGTAAAAATTTACTTACAGATGTCGCAAAAAATGGAACAGAAACTCGATCACTAGAGGCTAGATGACTGCTCCCTCGGCGTATCTATAACACATTTATACTAATTATTAATATAATAATTTAAATACATATCCTTAAAATTTAACTACAATATCAATGTACAGCAAGGTTTTTTTTTTTCCCTTTTTGAATTCTATTTTCTTCTACAATCAAAATCTAATAATTAATAATCGGAGTGTCGATTATACATAATTCACTATTACTAATCAATTTCACAAAATAACACAATATTTTAAAATCTAAATCAAGTGTGAACGCTACTATCACTATTTATATCTTTTGATAAAATTTAATTTCATCTAATCCAATAACTAATTAGTTTCATTCTAGCCTAATCAAGTATAATTGACAAAATTGTTCGTGATGAACATTAATTTCGTTATAAACAGTGATTTGTCATGAATAGTAATTTTGTCATGAGTAGTAATTTTTGTCATGAACATTAATTTTTGTAAAATGCAAAAATATGATAATAACAATGCTAGGAATCATATCGAGGGGTCAATTTAATCTTAAGACGTTCGAATTAAGAGTAATTTTGAAAATTCCTAAATTGTAAATAGTAATACTATTCCCCCTTCAACTCAATCGTCGACTAAATCACTTAAACAAAATTCCTAGAGTGCAGCCCGTGTTATGTATGTGTGATTAGCAGCAAGAAACAGAACTTGAATTGGTTGAAAATGGAGTAATTTGAAGAAATTTGAAATTTTTTTTAAAAGGAATGGCAAAAGAAGCTATTGGAATGAAGAAGAGCATCCTGGGGTTCGTATCCTGCCAAGTTTAAATTGAAATTAAAATTTAATAAAATGACTATTTTGTCCCTAAAAAATAAAAGAAATTAAATAGTAAGGGTATATATGTCATTTGAAATTTTCATACTATATTTTAGGCTTTGATTCTTTCTCATCCGACCTCAAATTTGACTCAAATCTTATTCATATCGATCCTTATTGAGTTCTCTTTCCGTAGAAATAAACCCTTTATCAATCAAAAGTTTTAATCAACACTAATTTTCGTTTAAAAGTCTGGTGCGTAGATAGAGCTTTAAAAGAAAATTTTCTAAACTTAACAAATTATTATCAAATTACTCCCAATAGCTAAGTAAACATTAATACAGAGTTATTTACTTGATTTTCATTACCCCGACATAATTTATAAAATGACAAAATAACCCTTAATGTGTAAAATAATTAAAATCCCCTTAGTTTAAATTTTGGAATATTACAGTAATAATATAATATCTAAACACTCATTACATATATTTATATTATTAAAGTAATAATATAATATAATATATGTATATACATATATATATAGATATATATATATATATATATTTATCTCTCTTATAATATATTATTATATTAATTTGATTAATGTTAATTGAACCACCTATCATAGCTTGACACATGGCATGATTTTATTTATTTGATGAAGAAAAGCCAAGTGGGTGTTATACGTGTGTGGAAGAAATCAAATTGGATTTAAATTTAATTTGGAATTTGTTAGACACATGACATGAAATCATTCTTTTGATAAATGAAATTGATAAATATGTTACATGTATGGAAATCAAATAGGATTAGAATTCAATTTGGAATTGAATTGTTAAAAAGCAAGGTTTAAGAGTTAAGTTAAAAAAAAACAAATAAATAAAAAGAATGCTACTTTTTCTTTATCTTAAGTTTTTTTCCCAAGAGCATCATTCTTAGTGAAAATGGTGTGTGCTTTGTGAAGTATAAGAGAGAGTCATATATTAGCTTGGTGAAGCTAATATCCATAGCCTAGAAATCCCATCATAAAACCGGAACTGTCTTGGCCAATCTGACGTATAGATACGTTTGGAGGCAAGTGAAAAGTTTGACTTGCTTTTTCGGATAATAATTTAAAAAAGTATGACTTTGAATCTTTGTTATTCTTTTTAAATGTTTAAATTTTAAAATATGCATATGTACATGTTGTGATCCTTTGAGAGCTTTCTGCATGGTCTGTATGACGGCAGTAGCTTTCTCACGGCGGTTATGCACCTGGGAACCGGTCTTGGCGTCGTGCCTCCTCTGAATCAAACTTTCAAGTGGTATTAGAGCCATGTGACATATATATGTATGTATATTTTAAAAAAAAATATATGTTGGGAGTCTATTATGTTCATATGGTGTTTGTTATGGCTTTGGAAAATGATAATATGGTATTATGATTATATATGTTCTAAATGTTATTAAGTGATAATAATATGTTTAAAAGCATGATGATTTGATTTGTTATATTTTTAGGCATATATATATATATGTGTGTGTTAATACAATATATTAATTTGATTAAATTTTGTGTTAATATTTGTATGAATAAATTGGGTATATTTGAGAGCATGAAAATGTTGAGTTTGATTTGGAAGATATGACATGCTAAGAATGAATATTTTAATGTGATTAAAATATTTGTTGCATGAAAATAAATGTACAAGTGTTGTATATATTTTGGATGTTAATTAATCATGGTAAATTAATTCTTGAGATGAATTAAAAATGTGTTGAATAATGATTCATGAGATGAATTATGATAAATGCACAAATATGAAATTTATGCATATATTGGCATTTTTGAACATTTATTTGTATTTAATTTGATTAAATTATAATACCATGTCAAAATACATGAGATTCATGTATAATTGTATTTTTGAAATATGATTTGATTAAGTAATGTATGATATTATTTAATTAAAAATGTCATGTGAATATTTGTGAAATAATTGCAAAATAATAGTATTATTTAAATGTAGGTGGATCATGACATAAGTGTTATGATTATGATATTTTGTGTAATTGTTGCATGCCCCATTTTAATTTAATAATAATATTTGCATATTTCATTAAAGTACCTATATATGAGATAATGTGCATTTCTATGAGATATGAGTGTGCATGGGTGCTTAAATTAAATTATTTATGAAGTAAATATTAATTAAACTTTCCCTTAGCCACAACTTACATAAGTACTAATTTGATTAGTATATTTTTTGTTACTGAAAATTCAATTTACTAAAATTAAAGTTTTTCAGGTTTGAAATTGTTTCAATTAAACAGAAAAATAATACTCCGAATTAAAATTGAATTGAATGGAGATTCTAATTGATTTTGATTTAACTAGAATTAATAGAATTCTAGTGGCAGTAGTTATATGAACATATATCGAAAAATTGATATTGTATCAATTGAAGTATTTCTCCAATAAATTAATTAAATGAGACCTTAAATGAAAATCTCACTCTTTTAATATTAGGTTTAATCTTTCCAATGCAGTTGATATGTTATAGGCATCTTAGATGGGGTAACCCAATAACTGTTAGGTGAGGGTCTTCATGGGGTTTTGTTGTCTATTTGACCCGTTTCTTAATAAGGGGTCTTTGGCTTCCAATAACTGTTAGGTGAGGGGTTTGATTTCATTCCTATTCAAGAAAAGGCATTAGGTCTAGCCTAACTAGGTTGACACATCAAAAACTGTTACGTGAGGTGTCTTTTCCTAGAAGTAGATTGATTATATTTTGTAAAGAGTTACAAATATAAATGAGTTTCTGACTTATTGGGCTTGCTTGACTAATAATTGTTAAGTGAGTTTTTTTTGAGTTTGATATGAATATGATCACCTACGAAAACCTGTAATTTGATTGTAATTTTCTCATCAAAAGAGTATGAGATATAATTAAAGTAGTGGGAGTACTATTTGGTTTAAAGTTCAGAACTGAATAGTTTGATATATACTTTTACACATTTTGATGTATTTTATTTTTCTGCAGATCATCTATTTTCAAGTGAAAAAATAATGCTTAATCTTCTTCTCAAGATACTTACACTCATAGACTTACCGGACCTAATTTTAAGGTTTGGTATTGGAATCTCAGAATTGTTCTAGATTTTGAACGGATTGGCTATGTCCTTCAGGGGCGTACATCAAAGTCCATTTCACAGGAGGTTTTATTAGAGGAGAATGAGACCTTCCAGAAATAGAAGGACGATAATCTCAAAGTTTGATCGTATATGCTAGTATTGATGAGTGATTGTGATAACTGAAATTTTACACAATAATTACAATAAAGTTTTGGAGACTAGGATAAATTTTTTTGAACATACCAAATAAATAATTCAAAAAATGAGTTAATTCTAAATAGGCCAAGAGTTGTTGCATAAGATTTGGCCTAAAGGGTCGATAACATTTACACGAAAATTAGGTAAATATATTAATTTCATTGTTTAAAGATTTTAAGCTAATTAAATGATAATTTGGATAGAAAAATGAAAATACAAATTAAAGGCAAATACAAATTGAAATGAAATATAAATTGAAATGAAATGCAAATGTAATTCAAATTCAAATTAGAGTGAAATGCAAATGTAATATAAATTCAAATTAAAATGAAATACAAATGTGAGATATTTCTTTTTATGTTGTTATATATATATTATCACATTTTGGGCATTTTGGATTTGTTTCAAAAAGAAAGAAAGAGGAGTTTAAGGGAGAGTTTAGAAAGAATATGAGAAAGAAGAAGGAAACCAAACTATGAGAATGAGGTCGGTGAGATGTAAACTGAGATAGAGTAAAGAAAGAGAGAGACAGAAAAGATGCAAAACCCAGAGAGTGATCTTGGTCAAGCAAGGGGAAAACAGGAAAGGTAGAAGCTTGGGTTTGGATGGAAATGGCAAGGGAGAATAGGAGAACGAGAGAAATAGGAGGGAGTGAAAGGAAGAATCGGCCGAGAGAGATGGATGGGATGAAACCAAATAAAGAAAGGTGAGTTCTTTTCTTCCTTTATCTCTTTGGGTTTGCTGAAATTGTTGTAGTTTGCTAGATTTATTATGGGTATATACTAATTGTGGTTGATTTGGAAGCACGAACAAGGAAAAGAGAAAGAGAGGTAAAACATGAAAAAAATGAGCAAGCTGGACATGTTTTTATTTTGATATATTTGGGTTTGATGAATTTGAGTTTATATTTTTATGATATTATTCCTAGAAGTTAAACATCTAAAGGAGGATTTTAATTTTTGAATCATCTCAATCCGATAAGTAGAAAAATAGTTATGAATTTTTGAAGTAGGCTGATCTACTGGAACTTCTGTTCTAGTAAAGGTTCAGAAATTTCATCAAATCTTCAAAACTTTGTTCTTGAGGTTTAAACTAATTATTTTTTTTCTTAAACTAGACTTGTTTATGGAACTTATCCAACTGAAATCATTTCAAAATCAGCTATTAAAATGAAGTTATGATTTTTCTATGTTATGACATCAACATAGACTCCTAAGTTGGACTTTAAGGTTTCAAAAAATTTGTTATTGATTGATGATTAATAATTATAGATTATTATGTCTTATGAATGTTATATTATTTAATGACCTTTGACGGTATTTGAGCATGTATGAAGAGGTAAGCAAAAATAAGGGAGAGAGAGAGAGAGAGAGAGAGCAAAGAAAGAAATTGGAAGGCAACATGCTCAACTAAATGCCGGAACAAGATGCGAAAATGTGAAGAGAGAAGAGGAAGGACTTTGTAGGTTTTTGAAAAGTAAGGTGAGTGTGTTTGTGTTTAATATTGACTTTAAAGAATATGAATTTGTGAATGGTAATGTGTTGGTGTAGTTTATGCATGAAAATTTCAGAATTGTAGTGTCGTTAATGTATGGTTAATTTAGTTAGTGAGTAAGGGCCTGTTAATGCATGTAGAATGTAGAAATGAAATGTAAATACATGATATGGGATAGCGGACATGAGCAGAGTATAAGGCAATGAGATCGCGAGTGTCAATCGCTGAAAATTTCCAGATAGGATTCGAAAAAATAAAAATTGAGTGAGTTCTGGGCCTGAGATTGTTGAGCCGTGAAAATCATAATAAACTATACACATAAGAGAACAATATAGCCTAAAACCAGGTCAAGGCACTCAGCGACGAATGTTCAGAAAATTCGGAAAGTAGGTTGTCTTGCAATGCTCTGCATCCTATCGCGTTGTGTCACCTAGTGAAAATTTATCATCACTGGAGCGTTTAGGCATGAAATTTGAATCCATAAGAAGCAATAGAACTTAAACTCATAATACAGTGCACCACTAAAAAGTTAGATTAGGATACATTACCGATTTAGCACATTGCTAGTTTAAATTCACTTGCTTTACAGTAAACTTCATTTAAGTATTCATAACTTGAGTAATCGGATCTAAAATCCGAATTCGTAAAGTACGGTAGAGTGTACATGTATTTATTTATTTATTTATCCAAAGATAACATAAAATCTAACATAAGTCGTGCATTATAGATTGCTGATCAGAGAGTCGCTAACGTGCTTTGAGACGATTTGATTGAATTCTAATAGATAAGTAGATTATTCCTATTTTATTATAATTTCAAACTTACATTACTTAATTTTAGAAAACCCTTTAGAATTGATAAAAGTGTTGGGTATATATATATTGTGAATTGAGCTTGAATCTTAACAAAAAATCAAACTAGTTCCGATTTTCTGTAGGCTGAGTTTGTGTGAATTGAACAGAAGTGTGTAGTGCCCTGTTTATGGTCATTTTATAGGAATATGTTGGTAATTGCTTGATGGAGTTGTAATTATGATGAAAATGGAAGGGTTATCGAGAATGTCGATAAAGTATTGAGATATTGTAAAGATTTGAGTTATGATTTTGATTGTGTTTTGTGAGAATGAATGATTGATTTTCATTTGAGTTATCGAGAAGGCTTGTCTGTTGACTTTCCATAGATAATTTATTTTATTAAGTTCTGATGTGAAAATGAAATTATCACTTGAATTTATTATCTGAAATACAGGTGATTGAGAACTTGATTAAATTTCTAAGTATGCTTGAGTTATTACTCTATGGAATTTATGGCCATTTGGGGTTATTGAACTATGTTTTTCCTTGAATATGGTGTAGTTAATATGGGTACAAATAATTTAAGAATTGTGGTTGTGTTATATTAATTAAGGAAAGTGCAGTACGATTAGTGTGGAGGTTATAAAGGTAGTGAATTATTATGAGTTTATGGAATATGAATTGGATTGTGATTTAGACGATGTTATGCAAAAAGTGAATATCAAGAATGATTGTGAGTGGGTATTTTATTTCTTTTCCCAAATCTATTGTTTAAGTATAATGCTAAATATGATTGTTTTGAAAATGTATTAAATTACATCTCCATGGTTGAAAAAGGCTTTCTCGTGAAATGATAAACCCATAAGCAATTTTTTCTTAATATGTATTCTTATATTTATTTTTCTTAAAATGTTATTTTGTTGTATTATTTCAGTACACATTCATGGATTTTGTAAAACTAGTTGATTTGTGATATCAAAACTATTGACAAATTTGTTTAGGAAAAATATAGTTTTGAAAACATGAGTTTGAAAGTACAAATTGATTTTGATGAGAAATGATTTTAAAATATGACTTCGAATTTGATTTCTGAGATTTTGCCTTACGAGGCCAGAGACGTATCTAGGAGGACGGTGATACGTAATGCCTTTAGATACTAAAGCTACTATCATGCTCTGAACCTGGGATCTATCCGTAACAATCGCCATAGACCCTCACGATACACTTTCTATACCGAATGTATCAAGGGAGCTTGTAAGGCTTACTTGTACTTCATCAAAGCCTGAAAACAATTTATAAACAATAATTCCCATCCATGAGAGCATTATTAAAGAATTGATCATTCATAATAAATATCAATTAATAAAACAACATTATAGAACTCCTTTTTTCATTCGGGTTGAACAAAACAATAAAAATTTATATAAATATTTAGTTTACAAATACCTTACAATTTTCAAACAAAAATATCTCCAAGTAAATACTTATATCCAATGGACTCAAAGTATATATGTGAGTCAAGAAAGAAAACCTGCCTTAATCGTTATAGGTTTTCTACTGCTACTACTAGTTCGACAAGTACTAGGGCACCTAACATGAAAGCTGTAATGTTAAGGAATGAGTATACAGCTATACTTAGTGAGTAAATATAATATACACATAAATAAATACATGCACACGCATTTCTTTATTTCGGATATTGGGATTCATTTCCATATACTCAAAAGTATATAAATATATATACATTTTTACCAAATCAAATAATCATAAACAATTCATTTGATCTGCAAACAGTTTCAAATAATCCAAATTGAGCTAGCCATATTTTCTCGATCGCTACCTTAGCGGAGGTAAAATCGAAACCATCAATGAGTCTTTCATATATAAAGTCATATACAATGTATTCTTATAAAATAGCAAATTATTTCTCATGCTTTACAAAATCATTTTATTAAGGTAAAATATGAATTTATAAAAAAATAACATTGCTCACCTTACTGATGTTGGCCCTGAGTAGTTGCTTGGTGATACAAGCAATTGTCCTTGTCATAACCATCAAATCTAAGATATTTATATCAAGCCGCTAGGACTTTCCATAGGGTATCTATAATCACACCTATGTGCACGGCACATAGTGGGCTTACCAAAACCTTTCTCTCTTATACCAACCTCATTGCGACTTCATTCACCTATGTGGCCTCTCATAGGTCCGTCCATAGGCTACCTCCCTATATATATAATAAAAATAGGCCCACTAGCCATATAACAATATTTGGCCCTACCGGTCTCATCACCAATATACATGCATAAAATAAATCATTTTCAAACTATAATTTCAAATCATATAAATCAAATCTGGCCTCCTCAACCATTTTGCTATTGTCCTCAAGTCAGGACCATTGTTCTTGGGTCAAGACCATTGTCTTCGAGTCAAAACTATTGTTCTCAAGCAAGACTATTGTCCTCAGGTCAGGACCATTGTTTTCAAGTCAAGACCATTGTCCTTAGGTCATGACTATTGTTCTCAGGTCAGAACCATTGTTCTTAGGTTAGAAGCATGCTTTCAGGTTAGGAACTTTATCCTTGGGTCGGAAGTAATGTTCTTAGGTCATAAGCAATGTTCTCAGGTTAAAAGCATACTCTCAGGTTATGAACATTATTTATAGAACCCGTAATTTCGATATTAATTGAATTTATTAAAATTTTCATTTAAGACAAGGTCTCGACAAAGTAGTGTGAGTGAAAATAAATAAATAAATAA
>JAXCLQ010022543.1:0-18769 GCA_035584115.1 Cedrela odorata | reverse complement strand
TAATTGAATTTATTAAAATTTTCATTTAAGACAAGGTCTCGACAAAGTAGTGTGAGTGAAAATAAATAAATAAATAATTAAATATAAAATATAAGTCTTGAAATTTAATTTAATAAATTTAATTGATGTTGGGCCAGGTATTAAAATATATAATGAAGATTAAAAATATAAATTAAGCATAGCCCAAATTTTATTTGATATAAGCCCAAAACAATCAAATATTACAAGCTCAAATTTTAAGCCTAATGATGCTTGTATAAAATGGCCATTTTAAATTCTTCTTTATTAGTCTAGAAAAAAGAAAAAGAAAAAGAAAAAGAAGACTTAAAAGGAATTTAAGGGGGCTTTAGTTTTTGACGGAATGAAAAAAAGAAAACCTATTTTCCTTTTTCTTGGCTGAATGCAAGAAGAAGAAAAAAAAAAGGGAAGCAAAGGAAGAAACTTGTGAGAAGATAATTTAGAGCATGAAACCAAGAGAAATTAAAAAGAAAAACTGATAAGGAGTAAATGAGAAAGACAAAGAAGGAGTTTGGCCGAGAAGATAGGTGTAAAAAAATTCGGCAAGGAATGAAGAAAAATTCTGCAAGGAAAGAAGAAAACCAAGGAAAGAAGGGATGTTTGGAAAGCTAGAGAAGGAAAGGAAAATAGATGGGAAGAATAGGGAGAAACAAAACAAAATTTCAAGCTTATCTAGCATAAGAGAGAGAGAGAGAGTTTGTTGAGAGAAAAAAAGGAAGAGGGAGAGAGTGTCGTTGGAACCATTGAACAAGGAAGCACAGCAATTGCAGTGGAAGATGATCAAGAATAAAGAGTTAACTGCCAGATTCAGAGAAAAGAAACAGGTTGACCAAGTGGAATTATAATCATTGGCAATCAGGTTGGATTTGCTTATAATCCATTTTAGCCTATCAAAATTGTTAGCTTCGACTAGAATAATGGGCTGTGTAGATCTACTACAACTTAGATTATGCAACCTAATAAAGCTTAATAAAGCCACAGTATAACTTTGAGGAGTCACATAGGCCTGTGGGTTGCTCCTATAAGATTTGGCATTAAATTCTTTAAGGCCACCAACCTAGAGAAAAATAAAAATAAAAAAACAAAAAAAACTAGAGGCTGGAATCCTTTATTTTCCACGGATTGTAGGTTCTGCAGGGTCATAGTTTTAAAATCAAATTTGTTAAGAAAGTTTGGGGATTTTTAAGATATAAAATAAATTAATTAATAAAGCAACAAATCTTATTGAGGATCATTTCTTTTGTAATTTTTTTGGATGGTAGACTGTTTGGATAGATATGCTGATATTTTTTTGTATTTTCGGAAGATAGCTTTTGAGGTTGGATCTTCTTCCCTTTCATTTTAGTAAAATTCTTCTGCTTCCTAAAATGATAACAGTAATAATAATAATAAAGCAACATTACTACTTACGCTTTGCTAGTGAGGTTTTGTTAATGATATGTAAGATTTTAGTTACATGATGTAGTTGTTTGTACATTTGCTAATGCCCTGCACATCTAGATGATAGGTATAAGCTTTCATGTTTTCATCCTCTCTTTTGGGCATGATAAGGTTTAGCATATAGAAGATTCTACAAATAATATTTAAATTCTATCATGCTCCTACTAATTCAGCCTTACACGTGAGGGGTGTTTTAGAGTAAATATCATAATTAAATCTTTTCCTATAAGGTTAAGTTTTAGAGAATAATAGTTAGCATCCTTAATTTCTTATGCATAGTGTTGGTATGAGTGTTAACAAGGCTTAAGTTCATGCTAGGACATGGAATTGGAAAATGGTAAGGCAAGGGCAGTTTTTGAGTTGCTAGAATTTCTGACCAAGGGTCAGTATTTTGCTCATAAAATAAGTTATAAACATCCCATTAATGCACAAGTTTAGAATTTTTTGGGAAATGACGAGTTTCCAATAGATTTTATAAGGGACCGTTTCGTGTAACATTTTGGTTTGCTAAAAATGGGGAGTAGTAGACAAAAAAAACCCCTAAAATGAAATAGGGTTCCCGACATTGATTTTTATTGCCATAAAATTTTGTGTAAACTAGACATATGAATGAGTAACATATCAAAAAATCAGAAATTTTCACGTAGGAATGAAATCGCAGTAAATTTCAAAAAATAGGTGCCTTGTTTGGGAATTACACACTATCGTGTGTTTGCACAGTGTGTAGTAAATTAATCATAACTTGAACATTAGAAATCAGAATTAGGATCTATATAAGGTTATGGAAACTAGACATAATAGAAAATAACATAGTTAAAAATTAGATTTTTCTGTTAAGAAACAGATTCCTAGAAAATTCAAAAACCTCACAGCCTTAGTATGAAATTTTGCTGGAATAATGTTTAATCAATTCAGTATAAGGAGGGATATAGATATCCAAATGAAATACCGTAAAAAATCACTTATTTTAGACGTATAAAGGATGAAGAAATTAAAAATTCAGCTTAGAATTCCTTGCAATTGATCTCAATAAAAACATAATATTACCTCTGTCATAGATAGATATTCTTAGAATAATTAAGATAGAAATTACGTTTTATCGATATAGGTAACGATAGTCCGAGACATTCATATTGTCTATTAATAATTAAGGTCATGAATAGTATATTTATTAGTTTATATGGCAAGCGTATGGTATTTCAAATTTTAACGAAATGACATATAATTGTAGACAGTCGATGTAAACCCAGTTCTTCGCACATAGGGGTAAGATGGTTATTTCATAAGATTCATTATCCCATGTGCATTGTACAATATTAATTGTCACGTTAATAAGACTTAGGTGAATTTAAATTCAAGTTTAATAACGAGAATATAATGAAATTGAAAATATAATTTGAAATTTTATATAAGTTGAGTTTTCGCATATTGCTCTACATTGAAGCATTCGGCGATCTCGCTAGCCGGTTAACGAGTGGGGTCAAGGAGCAGCGCCCTTGCAGAGGATTGAGGGCGGAGCCCTTGAAAGGTAAACGAAATGGGTACTTGAAAATGAAGAGAAAATGTCAAAAACCTTTCATGAGCATGAAGGGATCGATACCTATGAAAAAAGGTATTGATACTTTGCAAGTCAGAAATTTGAGAAGAAATTACAAACTGAACAAATCGATACCTTTCTTAAAGGTATTGATACATTTCAAAACAGAGAGTTCAAAAATAATTACGAGATAGATCACATCGATACTTTCATCAAAAGTATTGATACATAGTCAGACAGAGACTTCGAAATTAATTACAAGTTGGATCAAATTGATACCTTTATCAATTGTATCGATACATGACAAAATAAAGAGTTAAAAAATAATTACATGCTGAACCAGATCGATACCTTTAACAAATGTATCGATACGTTGAAAAGAGAAGTATCGATACATAAAGGCAAATGTATCGATATTCGAGGTCGAAGGAATTTTTAGAATCAAATTCTTAAGGAACGAATCGATACGTGGACCAAAGGTATCAATACCCAACCCAAAAGTATTGATACCTAAGCCAAAATATCAATACCCAACTTAAAAGTATTTATACCTAAGACAAAATATCAATACCCAACTTAAAAGTATCGATACTTTACACAAATTTGGGCAAGATTTGATAGCCAAATTGGTAATTTCACTCATCTTTATAAATAAATACCCATGAGGGGAAAAACATTTCCAGTATGCTCTCATTCGTTCATTTCCCTCTCTTACTCTAAAAATACCTCTCTTGTTCTCTCTTTAGGTTTTAGCCGAATCTCCTTAAATCCTTTACATTTTTTTGCAAATGTATGTAGCCAAGTGATAACCCATCCTCTTCTCATCATTCTAATACCATTTTGGACTAAAACTAGTAGAAGAAAGTAAGAAAGGAAAACTAGGGTTTTGAATAAATTGAGGGTTTTCCATCCAAACGATAATGCAAGGGTTCTAAGGACATCTACAGGCTAAAGGTAAGTCTATAAACTCATTATAAGTCTAAATTTGATAGATTTGAGCATGTTTGAGTTTTAGGGTTTACTGTTCACCCAAGGATTTCTGATTAAATTAGGTAGGAAACGTAGATTGGTGTTAATTGGCGACATTAGAAAGTATATAATACTAAATAGGCTTAAAATAACACTTGGAACATGTATAACGATTTTAGATAAAAATGTAAAAATTTCGATAACTACGATTATGGGATGCCGTTGTTGAGAATTGGATAAAGGGCCCTCGTTAGAAAGCTTCGTAAAGTTATATATATCAAATTAAGGGATTTTAGACATGATGATCATAAACATTGCATTTAATGCATAAATATTAACTATTTAAAATCTTGAAATTTATAATATATATATATATATATGACATTAGGTACTGAGTAACTAAAAGAGGGACATACAGGGCGCGAGGATTAGTGTGGGAGTGGTGACCCTCCTTTTTTACTGTGAATAGAACTATTTTTCTCGTTTTTATGCTTTTAAAATATTTTGTGAAACTTACTGTTTTATGAAATAAGAAATAGATTTATTGTTGTTGATTTGAAATGCACTTGAATGACTTATTTATTGATTTGAGATGTGATTGGTCAGGAGACTATGTTTGATATTGAAAATGCATAGCTTGCAATGATATTGAAAATGAAATGATTATAAATATTTATGTAAATGAATTTGATTGTGGCTTTGTATTGATGCTATGACAAGAGAGCTAGGTTGGTATGTGACTGTAGTTACAGGGTAGTAGCCTTAGGACAAACCTATAAGAGGCCACCTAGGTGAGTGTGTCACAGGTGGGACAGTTATATGGGTGGATGTGATGAGATGGAATTGCCCACCTGTGGAATTGTCGAGGTCAGTCATGAGTATCACTACATGACTACTCGAGGCGAACGTCAATGGTGGTCTAGTTTTTAAATAATTAACACGTATTCTTTACATTAAAAAGAATTGTTTTATTAAAAGAGCATTGTTTTCCGTGCATGAAGCCAACTGGCGGTCTTGGGGTTACCACAACCAAGGTAACTACCGAGAAGATGAGTCAGCTTAGTTAATTTGTATAACAGGCCTTGTTTTATCAACATAGAATTATTTTATGTGTATTAGTAACTGTTTTATTAAACTGTATCTTTATCCACTCATTGGAGTATAATCCCATATAATCACCCCTCTCACCACCCAGTTTTTAAGAGATCGAGATTAAGAGGTGCAGTGTGCAGGTGGTGGTGATCAATAAAGAGTGTAACGCCTTCAGGTACAGTAGATATTCTCGACTCATAGACTTAGACAGATTAGTTCACAGGGTTTCTTTTATAAAGCAGTTTATGTTTGTAGTTATGAACAAAATTTATGTAATTTGATAAGTATATTACATGTATCTTAAATTTTACTATATCTTCATTGTGGAATGATTTGAAAACTGTTTCAGAGAGATGAGTTTAAGTAAATGTGTTTATGAATTGTTTTGGAAATTACTTTGAGATGCATGTAAACATACATAGAGGAAAAGTACCCAAGTAACTTTATAGGCTTGAGGGACATGTTTAGGGATTAGGAATGTGTCTCAAAGTTTGTGGTGGTTGTCACGTGTGGGCCTTATGGGCAGGACCGTGACAATTCTATTGGTATCAGAACCTCAAGTTTCAAAAAATATTTTGGGAAATGTGTTTAAAACTATTTTGAAACTGTTTACCAGATTTTTTTAAAATTTTGAAAAATACCCAGTAGACAAAATGAGTCGAGTCTTAGGGATTGATCACCACCAGTATATATATATATATATATAGATAGTGAACTTGTGAATTCTTTTTGTAGCAAGAATACCACCTCGATCTAGTAGACGAAGGGGTAGACCATGGAGAGAGATTGATCCCTATTTGAAACAAGATGTTTTATCATTTGTACCACCCCATGAAACTGAGAAACTACAAATACCTCCTCCTCAATATCCACCACTAGGAACGGGAATGCCTCCTCCAATGACACCAGAGGCATGGGCAGCCTTTATAGCATACTGGACCACGTAAGGGGCATATTAGACACAATGGCCATAAGGGTCGACACTGTATCTCTATCCATACCCTTATTCCTGCTTGTATCCAAGGATTGTTGTAGCTCCAATAGTAGCTGAATCATCGAGATCAGCTCTAAAACTTTCCAAGCTTATAAAAGAAATCAAACAACTTGGGAGCACACCGTTTAGTGGTACAATAGATGTGATAGTAGCCAACAGATAGTTAAAGAAAGTGAAGAAAGATTTAAAGGATATAAGATTAAAGGATGATCTTAAATTAAAGGTAGCTACACAGTTGTTAAAAGATAGTACAGCTACATGGTGGGAAAATACTAAGACAAGGTTGACATCGCCTTTAACTTGGGTTGAGTTCAAGCAGGAGTTCAAAGATCAGTACTGTAATATTTTCCATTGTAATCAAAAGAAGTAAGAGTTCCTAAAGCTGAAACAGATAGGAAACACAGTGACAAAATATGAAACTCTATTAAGGGAGTTGGTGGAATTTATGCCAAAATTTGCCAACGAGGATATCTTATATGCCAAATTCGAGGAGGGGTTAAATTTTGAAATTAGAGAAAAGATGTCATTAACTGGGAATCAGAATTACAAAGAGATTATTCAATTAGCTTTAAGGGCAGAAAAGTTAGTAGGGGAAAGGAAGTCTTGAGGCATGTTCTAGAAGAGAAAAGATCTGAGTATACAAGTGGGGTATCCATCTAAAAAGAGTCAAGAGTATTGGCTCTTCTAGTAGTGCCTCAGCTACTAGTCATGCTAGTAATCCTCCATTTTCCCTACCAAGTTAAGGCAGAGTTTTGCACATAAGCAGGTAAATAATAAATGTCTAAACTATAAGAAGTACCATAGTGGTCAGTGTAGATTGCCTCAATTGTGCTTTCATTGTGGGCTTCCAAGGCATATAAAGAAATATTGCCTCAGTTTGGTTCGAATGAAAATTGGTAGATAACTTGCAACCAGTCAGAATCCCACCTACCCGTCACATCAACAACTAATGGGTCAATTTACAGTTCTAGCTAACAGAAAGTCAAGAGTAGGTAGTTCTTCTATAGCATCGTCAGGTTCTCAGAGGAATTAAGGCAGAGTTCAGACTCGTGTGTTTACTCTCAATCAAGAATAGGCCCAGATTAATCTGGAAGTGGTGACAGGTACTGTTACCATATTCCACCAAGATGCATATATTCTTATTGATCCAGGTTCCAATAGAGCATTTGTTAGTCATACATATGCATCTCATACTGATAGAGAGCTGTCACCCTTAGATCAAAATTGATAGTCCACACACCTTTGAGGTAGAAATTGTTAAGAAAAACAATTTTTAGAGAATGTCTTATCATTGTAAATGGGGCAGAATTGGAAGCCAATTTAATTCCTTTAAGAATGCAAGATTTTGATGCCATCCTAAGAATGGATTGGTTATCTCGAAATCAAGCTACAATAGATTGTTTCACTAAACAAATTGTGTTTAGGAGGCCAGGTGAACTAGAGTTAATAATGAAAGGAGAGCATAATGTACTTCCTACATGTGTAGTGTCGATGATGGAAGCACAGAGATTAATAAGAAAATGTTATCAAGCATACTTGGCACACATAATTGATACTTCGATTTCAGGGTATTCAATAGAATAAGTGCCAATAGTACGAGAATTTCCATATGCATTTCTAGAAGAGTTACCAGGGCTACCACCAAATCGAGAATTTGACTTCAGTATTAAGTTAATGCTTGGTACTACACCTATATCAATACCCTCATATCGCATGGTAGCTGCTAAGCTTAAAGAATTGAAGATGCAGCTTCAAGACTTGGTTGATAAGGGATTTATTTGACCTAGTATGGTACCCTAGGGTTCACTAGTGTTGTTTGTTAAAAAGAAGAATGGAACCCTATGGTTACATATAGATTACTGACAGTTGAATCGGGTCACCATCAAGAACAAATATCCACTGCCAAGGATTGATGTCTATTTAATCAGTTACAGGATGCTAGTATATTTTCAAGGATTGATTTAACATCGTGTTATTATCAGTTGTGAATTCATGAGAGTGATGTACCCTAGACAGCTTTTCAAACTCGTTATGGGCATTATGAATTCCTTGTAATGTCGTTTGGGTTAACTAATGCCCCAGTTGCATTCATGGATCTCAGGAATAAAGTATTCCACTCTTATCTTGATAAATTTGTGATTGTTTTCATAGCTGATATCTTGGTGTATTCAAGAACCAAGAAAGAACATGCCCAGCACTTGAGGATTATATTACAAACTCTGAACGAAAGGGGATTATATGCCAAGTTTTCAAAATGTGAATTCTGGCTTTGTGAGGTAATATTTTTGGGACATGTGATATCAATGGAAGGTATTTTTGTCGATCCACATAACATTAAAGCAATAATGCAATGGGAAAGGCTAAAGAATGTCACAAAGATTAGAAGTTTCATGGGATTGCCAGGATACTATCGTAGATTTGTGGAAGGTTTCTCATTATTGGCAACCCCATTGACATGATTAACAAGAAAAGAAGTGAAGTTTGAATGGGATGAACAGTGTGAACAAAGTTTTCAAGTATTGAAAGATTGATTTACCCCTGCTCCAATTTTATCACTTCCTACACCGGGAGGTGGGTATGTTGTATACAGTGATGCTTCAAAATAAAGACTTGGATGTGTACTACTATAGAATGGGAAAGTGATTGCTTATACTTTTTGACAACTAAAGAAGTATGAAGTTAATTACTCTACTCATAATTTAAAATTTGTAGCAGTGGTCTTTGCGTTAAAGATTTGGAGACACTACTTATATGGGGAACAGTGTCAAATCTTCACAGATCATAAGAGCTTGAAGTATCTCCTTAAACAACGAAAGTTGAATTTGAGACAGAAGAGATGGCTCAAGTTAATCAAAGATTATAATTTGGTTATCAAATACCATCCCAAAAAAACTAATGTAGTAACAGATGCATTGAGTAGAAAATCTTATGTTACCTTATCATTTGTTCGAGTGACATACATGCCTTTATTGGTAGAATTAAAGACTTTGAAGGTATCCTTGAGTTATGATGATGTCAAAGCCTTAGTGACAAATTTTGTTATGAGAACTACGTTGGTGGAACAGATCAATTTAGTCAAGATAAGTCAAGATGTACTTGACGGTAAAGAAGGTGACTTTTACCTTACATCAGATGGTACATTAACTTTGAGAGGCAGAGCTTGTGTGCCTGATGTTAATGAGTTGAGAAAAGCCATCATGGAAGAGGCACATTGTTTTGCTTTTGCTATGTACCTTGGAAACACCAAGATGTATCGAACTATCAAAAAGAATTACTGGTGATCGGGTATGAAGAAAGACATAGCAAAATATGTGGCTAGATGTATGGTTTGTTAGCAAGTAAAGGCAGAACATCAGAAACCAGCAAGGACACTTCAACCATGGCTAATTCTTAAATGGAAGTGGGAACACATCATAATGGATTTTGTAATTGGCTTGCCCAAAATACAAGCCAGACACGATACTATTTGAGTGATTGTTGATAGGCTTACAAAATCTGCGTACTTTTTACTCATTCGAATCAATTATTCATTAGAAAAATCTGCAAGATTATACATAGCCAAAGTGGTTAGACTCTATCGAGTACTAGTCACTATTGTATCAGATTGAGATCTTCGTTTCACATCTCAATTTTAGCTAAGACTTTAGAATGCAATGGGCACTACTTTAAATTTTAGTTCTGCTTTCCATTCTTAGACCGATGGTCAATCAGAAAGGACTATACAAACATTATAAGACATACTGCTAGCATGTGTGGTGGATTTTCAAGGTAGTTGGGATGTATATATTCCTCTGATTGAATTTGCATACAATAATAGATATCAAGCCAGTATTAGTATGGCTCTTTATGAAGCACTATATGAAAGGAAGTGCAGAACACCCTTATGTTGGAATGAAGTGGGTGAAAGGAAACTCAAAAATGTTAAATTGATTGAGATGACTTCGGAAAAGGTGGAAATAATTTGAGAGAGGTTGAAAATAAGATATGCAGAAGTCTTATGTAGATCATAGAAGAAGAGATCTAGAATTTGATGTAGGTGGCATGGTATTTTTGAAGATATCTCCCTAGAAAGGAGTAATTTGATTCAAGAATCGAGGAAAGTTCCATCCTCAATATATTGGACCTTTCACAATCACTGAGAGAATTTGCCCAGTAATATACAGATTAGAACTACTACTAGAGATGCAACGGATACATAATGTTTTCCATGTGTCAATGTTGAAGAAACATGTTCCAGACCTTTCACATATTATTGGACCTCCACCTATTGAACTTCGAAAAAGTTCTGAATAGTGAAGTTCAACCGGTAGCACTCTTAAATCAATAGGAATGGGTGCTAAGGAGTAAGATAATTCCCATGATAAAGGTTTTATGGTATAGCGCCTTTGTTGAAGAGATAACATGGGAACCCGAACATTAGATACAACAACAGTACCCCTACTTATTTCATTGATCAAGTACATCAAATTTTGATTCCTTAAATGGAATAATATATAGATTGTCACTTTTAACATGAAGAATAGAATTTTGGGGACAAAATTTTTCTAAGGGGGGTAGAAATGTAAACCCTATTCTTCGGACATAGGGGTAAGATGGTCATTTCATAAGATTCATTATCCCATATGCATTGTATAATATTAATTGGCACATTAACGAGACTTAGATAAATTTAAATTCAAGTTTAATAATGAGAATACAATAAAATTGAAAATATAATTTGAAATTTTACATAAGTTGGGTTTTCGCATATTGCCCTATGTTGAAGTATTCGAAGATCTTGTTAGTTAGTTAGCGAGTGGGGTTAAGGGGCAGTGCCTTTGTAGGAGATTGAGGGTGGAGCCTCCAAAAGGTAAATGAAATGGGTACTTAAAAATGAAGAGAAAATGTAAAAAATCAATCATGAGCATAAAGGGATCAATACCTATGAAGAAAGGTATTGATACTTTGCAAGTCAGAAACTTAGGAAGAAATTACAAACTGAACAAATCGATACCTTCCGTAAAGTTATCGACACATTTCAAAACAGAAAGCTCAAAAATAATTACGAGATGGACTAGATCAATACCTTCATCAAAGGTATTGATACATTGTCAGACAGAGAGTTCAAAATTAATTATAAGTTGGATCAGGTTGATACCTTTATCAAAGGTATCGATACACGACAAAATAGAGAGTTGGAAAATAATTACGTGCTAAATCAGATCAATACATTTAACAAAGGTATCGATACGTTGAAAAGAGAAGGATTGATACAAAAAGACAAATGTATCAATACTCGAGGTGGAAGGAATTTCGAGAATCGAATTCTTAAGGATCGATACATGGACCGAAGGTATTGATACCCATCCCAAAAGTATCGATACTTAAGCCAAAAGTATCGATACCCAACTTAAAAGTATCGATATTTTACATAAATTTGAGCAAGATTCGATAGCCAAATTGGTAGTTTCTTTCACCTTTATAAATACCCATAAGGTGGAAAACATTTCCAGTGTGCTCTCATTCATTTATTTCCCTCTCTCACTCTAAAAATATCTCTCTCGTTCTCTCTCGAAGTTTTGGTCACATCTCCTCAAACCCTTTACATTTTCTTGCAAATGTATGTAGTTAAGTGTTAACCCATCCTCTTCTCGTCAGTTTAATACAATTTTGGACTGAAACCAGTAAGAGGAAGTAAGAAAGGAAAACTAGGGTTTCGAATAAATTGGGGGTTTTCCATCCAAATGACAATGCAAGGGTTCTAAGGACATCTATAAGCTAAAGATAAGTCTATAAATTCTAAGTCCAATTTGATAGATTTGAGCATGTTTGAGTGTTAGGGTTCACTGTTTACCTGAGGGTTTCCGATTGCGTAAGAAACATAGATTGTTATTAATTAGTGACATTAGAAAGTATATAATGCTAAATAGGCTTAAAATAACACTTGGAATGTGTATAACCGTTTTAGATGAAAATGTGAAAATTTAGATAACTACGACTATAGGATTCCGTTGTTGAGAATCAGATAAAGGGCTCTTGTGAGAAAGACTCATAAAGTTATATATGTCAAATTAAGGGATTTTAGACATGATGATCATAAACATTGCATTTAATGCATAAATATTAACTATTTAGAATCTTGAAATTTATAATATATATATATATATATGATATTAGGTACTGAGCAACCAGGAGAAGGACATATAGGGCGCGAGGATTAATGTGGGAGTGGTAACCCTCCCTTTTTACTGTGAATAGAACTATTTTCCTCGTTTTCATGCTTTAAAATAATTTGTGAAACTTATTGTTTTATGAAATAAGAAATAGATATATTGTTGTTGATTTGAAATGCACTTGAATGGCCTATTTATTGATTTGAGATGTGATTGGCCAAGAGGCCAAGTTTGATATTGAAAATGCATGGCTTGCAATGATATTAAAAATAAAATAATGATAAATGTTTGTCTAAATGAATTTGATTGTGTCTTTGTATTGGTGATATGGTCAGAGAGCCAGGTTGGTATTTGACTGTAGTTACAGAGTAGTAGCCCAAGAATGGACATATAAAAGGCCGTCTAGGTGAGTGCGCCGCAGGTGGGGCAGTTATATGGGTGGATGTGATGAGATGGATTTGCCCACCTGTGGGATTGTCAATGTTAGTCATGAGTTTCACTACATAACTACTCGAGGCGAACGTCAGTGGTGGACATGTTTTTAAATAATTAACACGCATTCTTTACACTAAAAAGAATTAGTTTATTAAAAGAGCATTGCTTTTGGTGCATATAGCCCACTGACGTTGCAATACCCTCAGGTACAGTAGATATTCTCGACTCATAGACTTGGACAGATTAGTTCATAAGGTATCTTTTATAAAGCAGTTTATGTTTGTAATTATGAAGGGAATTGATGTAATTTAATAAGTATTTTACATGTATCTTAAATTTTACTATATCTTTATTATGGAATGATTTGAAAATTGTTTAGAGAGATAAGTTTACGTGAATATGTTTATAAACTGTTTTGGAAATTGCTTTGAGATGCATGTAAACATACATGGAGAACAAGTACCCAAGTAGCCTTATACGCCCGAGGGACATGTTCAGGGATTAGGAATGTGTCTTAAAGGTCTGTGGCGGTTGTCACGTGTAGACCTAATGGGCAAGGGCGTGACATTCGACACAATCAACCATCGGCAAGGCAGGAAGTTTGAAATGGATAAGCGAAAGCCTGTGAGTGGGTTACACTTGTTTTCATTCTTTTAAATCATTTTATAAAAGTTATTGTTTTACGAATTTGGAAATAGTTTTATTAATATTGATTTAATACAAATGTGAGTAAATGAATACATTTTTCATAATTTTTAAATAAAATAATGGAAATACTAAATTATTTTCTAAAAGTATTTACAATTTAAAATTGATTTAAATGTTAAATTGTGTTGTGGATTTGTGGAATTTGAATGCTTTGCAAATATACAATTAATATATAACAAGTAAAGGTATGTTTTATAAAAATGTTTTGAATTATTTACGAATTGAACCGTGGATGGTTGATATCTGGCAAATTGATTTCAATTGATATATGAAGTAAATGATGAATATGGTATGTAGATTTCGTATTTGAGATTTGGAAGTAAGTGCTTAGTTGAATGTGTTTGTGCACAGATTTCGTCCTTATCCAAGAAAGGGGTAAGGAAGAGGTTATCATTTCCACCCTTACCTACCCAGGAAATGGGTAAAGGAGAAGTTGCAATTTCTGCCTTTGTCATCTGAGAAGAGATAAATGAGAAGTTGTGGCTGGATAAGTCAATGTTTGGTACCGCTTCTACTTGTCCAGACTAACGCTAACGAGTAGGCTAAATGATTTTATGTACTAATATAAAATAACTCGTAACATGTCTCAAGGTGTTCGCCAGCAGCGCACTAATGAATATCTAGGGGAATAGTTTCATGGCAAGCCTAAATACTTTTATTTGAACATCCACAGACTAATTTTTGTACATGAAAATTTTTTTATTGTGCTTCATTGATTAAAGTGAATAGTTTTAATTTATTGATTAAAGTGTATATTTTTAATTTAATGTGGTATGTTATATTTTAAAACTTGTACTCTTACTCCTCATTCAAATTTTTTTATTTTAATCATATCCATTCACTAGGTCTTTAGGACTCACCCCCCTCACCTTTTAGTGTTGCAAGATGGACAAGTAGTTAAAAAGAAAAGGAAAAGGATTAGTATGGTTGAGACGCAGACAAAGTACAATGAGTACACACTACAATCATTAGGGTTCATGGATTCATCGTGCAACAAGAGTCCTGTATGGTTCAGATAGTAATAGGTTTTAAAGTTGTAATTAGAATATATCATGAACTATAAAATATAAAATGTTATATTACATTAAAAATTTTATTTATTTCATTATTGAGCTCATCGCCAGTATGTGCATTATGTATTATATCTATTAAAGTTGTTATGATTTTATATTTTGTATATGCATTTAGATAGGCTAGAAAGAGGCTTAGGGTAACGGTGGAATTCGTTACCTGCTAGTAACATCTCCTGGTATGGGGTGTTACATTATTCTTGGATTAAAAGTAATGCTCTCAAGTCAGGAACATTGTTCTCGGGTTAGAAGTATGCTTTCAATTTGAAAAGTTCTAAGGACGAAATCTGACAAAATCAAAATGTTTTGGGGGCTCTTTAATAAGGAAAATAAACTTCGATTTAGCATTATAAGTATTCGTTAAAAAGGTCTTTCTGTATAGAACAATTTTGTCTCTAATGAGTTTTTCCTAAAAATGGCTGTATATTTCCAGAAAATGAGATAAACTAATGAAAGGTTCTAACTTGTCAAGATTATTTAATTTCTTTTCCAACTGATTTCAACCACAATCCATTTTCATACTAACTCAAACCTTTAAACCCAATTTCAATACTTTTAAAACAATCATTAAAGAGACTTATTCAATTTTTAAAGCTCAATTTAAAACAATATTAATCAAAAATTTAACCCATGCACAATGAAACCCATTTCAAAATTTATGCCAAAATAAACTCTAAAACTTAAAGATGGGTGGAATACTTACCAAAACTCAAGAAAAATCTTTAGATGTGCTTGAAATCCTTGGATTTTAAGAATCCCTCAAATTGACTTCAAACCCTAACTGTCTTCCTTACTCATTTTTGCCTTTTCTAGTCCAAAATTGGTAATAACTCAAAGAAAAGAGGACGAGAAATTATTTGCCAATGGTAATTTGAATGAAAATTGGCCAAATTTAAAGTGATTTGGCAGAGAATTAAGAGAGAAGAGGAGAAAATGATCTTCTGTGCGAGAGAAGAAAAAGAAAATGAATACAGGTGAATTGCTTGGCTAAATATCATTTATCTCAAAGTAAAATTTTAATGAGACCCCTATTTTTTAAAAATTTTAGAAATAGCTTAAAATTTTAACAAATTATTCTAAACATTGTTTATAGTTACAGATATGGGACTAGTGGGACGGTGATACATAACGCTGCTAGATTCCTCTTCCTCAAATGTGACATTCCTAAAAGTAGTGATAGTGACTTGGGGGATGGTCATATGTAACACCCCAAGGTACCATAGATTTTAGAGATGTATATAGGGGGATAATGATATGTAATGCTCTTAAATAT
Organism: Cedrela odorata; assembly: GCA_035584115.1. Classification (NCBI taxonomy): domain Eukaryota; kingdom Viridiplantae; phylum Streptophyta; class Magnoliopsida; order Sapindales; family Meliaceae; genus Cedrela; species Cedrela odorata. The sequence goes on along the minus strand of JAXCLQ010022543.1, from coordinate 3,081 downwards.
CAAAGTTTTATAGAGTTGTATTTAGGGGGACGACAATACGTAACGCCTCTAAATACCAAAGTTTTCATAGGTTTATGATTTATGGCTAGACAGTTTCCAAACTTATTTTTATCATAGTAAAAAATTTCCATATGATGTTGGGTTCAGTTTTTTGATTATATAGTCTTCAAGTGATTCCATTACAACAGACGTTGAATATGACGATATTTTTTTTTTCGAAATTGCTTTTAAAGTAGTAGAAAAGTTTCAGCATAATATTGTTACAATTTTATGGCACTTTGTATTTTTGTTTTACAGCAGTTGAGTTTTGAAGTATGAAGTCGAAATCGGTTTTCGATAATATAGTTTAAATTTCTTTATTTCAACATATCACTTACATGGACGGAGGAAGGAATACGCATTACAGTCACTAGGGTGTCGTGGTCCATCATATATATAGTGTCTGATGTGTTTAGTTAGAGTAGTGCTTTCGATAATTATGTATAGATGTAATATGATGTATCAAAGTATGTAAAACTAACAAATTGCATTTATGTTATAGGTGCCTATAATGCCCCTTTATATTACATACAGGATATTGATATTTATAGATGTACATGAGGAGTATTGTAAATGTCTAGATAGATAAGTTGTGAAAGGCGGAGGGTGATAGGGTGGTTTTATCACCTGCCAGTAACATTTCTGGATTTGGGATGTTACAGTGATGACTTACAGACTTAGCATAAAGACATGCAAGATGCCTCAACGGTCTATCTCTCTTTGGTGGAAATGTTTGAGGAGAGTTTTAATTACTGATGATGTAAGTTGTCCACTACTTTGTTTAGTATGAGGCTTAATTTAAGAGTACCTCTAAAGTCTTATCTTATAAAGATGATTAACCTCATAGGTCAGTTAGGATTAGTGGGGTTTTTTTATAGACTTTGGGTTATAGACAGATTTGATCTTTTAGTCACTCCTATGTAGCTTTAATCAGTTTGTTACCAATTATCACATGAATAAACTAGAACATACTCTTTCTAAACTTATGATTGAAATTATTTCATTTCATAAGAGAGTCTCTAAGGGAAAAAGGAGGGAGACCATTCTTACTACGATGTCTTATGGTAAGATATTGAAAAAGAAAGACAAGAAGTCTTCTGGATTATACCTAAAGGAGAATTCTCTCAGAACAAGAAAAAGAAGGGCAAAGACAAACATATTGCCAATAGTCAAGCCAATGATGAGTGTTATCATTGTAAGAAGCTCGGATATTAGAAGAGAGACTGTCCTCTTTACGTAGAGAATCTAAAACAGAAAAAGGCGTAAAGTACGCTTTCATGTCATGTTATTGAAACTGAATTAAGTATTATTTCAGATTTATATAGCTGGATAATTGATTTAGCTCAGCTATCACTTCTCATATTTGTATGTCGTTATATAACCTTCACAGTAAGCAGTTACTAGAGGAGGGTGCAGTGACACTAAAGATAACAAATGGAGCATCAGTTGCTGCCACTTGCTCAAGAACTTGTAGTTACTAGGTAATATTTTGGTATTGTACAAAACTATATATTTTGATATAGTTAATAGAAATATTTTGTCTATCAATCAACTGTGTAAACAAGGTTACACTTTTATGTATGATGGATGTAAATGTTGTATTTATTTGAGAAATAAATTAACTGTCACTAGCTTAAATAAAAATGGTTTATATGGTCTTAATACTAATGAAATTAATATGACTAATACTACTAATAAGAAAATATCTAGAAATGAAATTAATTCAAAACTTATATGACATCATAGATCAAGTTATATTGGAGATAAAATGATTAAAAAGATGGGTAATGATAGACTGATAAGTCCATAAGGTTCTAAATCCTACCCAACTTGTGAACCTTGTCTTCAATAAAATATAACCAAATAGCCCTTTGTTGGACAAGGGAAAGAGCCGATGAAGTTCTTGAATTGATACATACTGATATATGTGGTTCATTTAGTCAAATGGCTAGAAGAGGTTTCTTATACTTTATAACATTTACTAATAATCATTCACGGTATAGTTATGTGTACTTATGGAAGTACAAATTTGAATCTTTTAAAAAGTTTTAAGAATTTAGAGCTGAAGTAGAGAAATAAACAGGAAAGAGTATTAAGATTTTACGATCTGATTGTGAAGGTGAATATTTAAGTACTAAATTTCTATAATTTCTTAAAACTAATAGTATACTTTATCAGTTTACACCTCTTTATACACTGTAGCATAATAGTGTATCTAAAAGGAAGAATCGTACTTTATTAGATATGATACGATCCATGATGAGTTTCACGGACTTACTAACATATATTTGGGAATATGTTCTATATATCGCAATTTACATCTTGAATAAAACTTCATCCAAAGCAATTCTCAAGACATCGTATGAGATATGGTATGGGAAGCTACTAAGCTTCAATTATATAAAGTCTTACGATGTCCAACTTATGTTAAAATAGTTAACACTGAAAAGCTGGATGTTAAGTTTGAAAAAGGTCGATTCATTGGATATCCTAAAAATAATTTAGAATATTATTTATACTTTCATGTGATCAAAGAATTTTAATTAGCAGACACGCACAGTTCTTTGAGAATCAATTCATTGAGAACAGTGGTGTAGTAAGAAACATTGAGCTTTCAGAGGAGTTTGGAAAGCTTGAAAATGATCAACCTCAAATGGATGAGTCTGCTGATGCAGATGAACTAGTTCATGTTGATGAACCACTTCGATATGATCCTTAGTCTTTTGTAGGCCAAACTCTTTGTAGAACTACTAAGATATCTCACCCTCCTCAAAGATATTATTTTCTTTCTGAAAATGATTTTGAATCATTTATAATAAGAGAAGATATACAGAGGAAGATCCTAGAACCTTTGATGAAAGAATATTCGATATTGATTCTAGAAAATGGCTTGAAGCCATGAAATCTGAAATGAAATCATGTATGCTAATTAGGTGTGGTCAATTGTTGATCCACCAAAAGAAATTTGTAACACCTGTAATTTACATTCAACACTATATGTGCCTAGTTTTGTAAGTTTGGAAATTTAGTAGACATGAAATG
>JAXCLQ010022532.1:0-31233 GCA_035584115.1 Cedrela odorata | reverse complement strand
CACACATCTAGTATGATTCATGGGCGTATAAATTGAACACACACACACACACACACACACACACACACACACACACATCTAGTATGATTCATGGGCGTATAAATTGAACACACACACACACATCTAGTATGATTCATGGGCGTATAAATTGAACCTATTGCTTCATCTCGATCAACAAAATGAATTTATTAAATTACACACACACACACACACACACACACACATATATATCTATTATGATTCATGGGCGTATAAATTGAACCTATTGCCTCATCTCGATCAACAAAATGAATTTATTAAATTTTCGGATAAAGAAGTTAACATTTTCTGTTGTGAATCATTTAATTATTGAGCTGCCTGAGATGAAAAACAAAAGTTTAGAACAAGTATGTAATCTCATGTAATATTTTGTGCTGCTCTGGCAAAGAATCAATATCGACTACCAAAGTTACCAGGGAGAACAAATATTCACTAATTAAAATTTGACAAGAGAAACTTCAATGAAAAGGTGAAAGTCAAATGAAAGGAGAGCTCAATTACACAAGAGAGAGAATGAAAGCAATATACCAGTAGATAGGTATTGCACCACGACCATAATATTCAGCTCCAGGGCTGCAGGGAAACATATATTTGTAGGATTCATCACAATATGACTGGCTGGGACTCATTTCTCTGTTATAGCAAAGTCCCCAGGCCAATGGACCCCCAGTGGCCACTCCATAACCACCTAATATCATTCATTCATTCATTCATTCATTAAGTACATGAAACAACAATTGAACTGTTTGGAATTTCAACCACATAAAAACTAACATATATTAAAAAAAAAAAAAACTAGTTAAATTTTACTAGTGCATTTGGAATGACCCATTAATAATTGAAATTCAGCTCAATTCTGATTAAATTTAAAATGGGTTTTGAAAACTTAGTGTTAAAATAGATAACAACTAAAAAATTTACGATTCCTTTTCGTAAAAAGAATTTAACAGCAAACACACATTACACTAACAGATCTCCAAAAAGCAAAATTAATCACCCTACTGTTTGGAATTTAACATATAATTTGAAATATAACAATAACAATGAACGATTAGATTGAAAGAACTCACAAGAGGTTTTGCAGCCGACATGGGCAAGAAAAGCAGAAATCTCCTTCATCTTATCGAGCTTTGTACCTGTAGTACCGAACCCAAGTGGCTGATATTTGATAGTAGCAGTAATAAATGATTGATAATCCCAGAAACCCACCGCATGGGCCACTGGAGTATTCCTTTTCGAAAAGAAGTTCTCGAATTGGTATACCTGGAAATAGTCAGATATCGTCTCATTGCAACAGAATTTCGATGGAACTGGGCACTCCCAGCCTTTTGTACAATATTTTTTACCCTTCACTGTCTTCACTACTACTGCCTTTACGGATTCATCTCCGTTTGAAATTTCCAGCGCTAGACACAATGTCAATATTATCAACAGAATGCTCTTATTTTTCTTCATTTTTTCTGCTACTGGCCTGCTCTGCCGATTGATTACAATATCAAAATGAAATGAATACCTACCAGATCTATATATTTGGCTCAATGGTTGGAACGCCTACGAATAAATATGTAAAGAAAGAAAAATAATGAGTTGTAGATGCAGCGTCTTTTTCCAGCTCCCGTCCTTCCTTGGTCAGAGCGTTAAATCTCGAACTAGCTTTACTGGAATTGACGGTGGATATTTGCATTAGGTCGGGAAATGTGTTGGAGATTTAATCAATAACAGGCTGGATTTGGAGGAAGGAACATTTTAAAGTGGACTGACCCCACGGAACTCCACCGACAGCCACCATGAAGAACTGAGTTGAACTGGTTAATATCATCTTTTCCCCTTGAGACTTGTCTTATTGTCACTTGTAAAGAAAGTTTGGTTATTATTTCAGTTTCACCTCTAGCTACTAGTAATTAAATCCAATTAGTTTGAAATTGTTGTTATTTTATAAAATTCCTAAAAATAAAAATAATAATAATAAACACTTTAGAAAATTAATTTTAATTTTAATTTTATTATTATTATTATTATTATTATTATTCCACTTTAGTAGATATTACGTATAACAAATTAAAATAAATTTGAGTCGATCACATTATTGGTGCTGGTTTGCAGTAGGTATAATACTGTTAAAATTCTGTTTCATTTAGTACACGAATAGATTTGTAGGAGATTATATAAATTGGCATAGGAATGCTGAGTTATCTAATAAACTTCATTTAACTACTTACAGTACTATTAATTATATGCAAATTTACAATATAATAATAATAATTTAAATATCTTAACATTAAATATTGATTTAAATTAATTACTAGGCCTTTAAATATTTCATGTTATTAGAATAAATTGGTAAATAATATATTTTATTAAAGGTTTATTACTTGTATTGTTTCTTATTATAGTTATTTTTGTATTCCATCAGTATTGTATTTTTCACGAGAATCATTGAGAATTGGCTGAATATTAACGAAAAACCACCAAGTTTTAATTAGATTGTTTATAAAAATTATTTATTTATTTTTAAATTAAAAATAAATTAGAGTGAAAATGAAAAAAAAGAAAGATAATATATTAAAATTTTAGTAACATTAATGATATTGGGGTTAATATCAAAACTTAAGGGATGTTAGCTAATTTAAAATTTAGGAAAAATTTTAAAATAACATTATTTTACACCTGCATTACATTTATAATCAACCATAAATCATTTTTATCAAATAGACCAATTTTACAAAATTAAGATAATTTTACCCTCATGATCAACTTACATTTATACACAAATTTTCCAAATGTAAATCTAAAACAAATATTTTTCATTTTCACTCAACAAACTCATCAATATTTTTGGCAAATGAAAATTTTGGAGAGCGAGAAAAAAAGATAAGTTTATTTGTATTATTGTTGAAAAACTTGAATTTGTGCCATGCGCTCGAGAGCTGCCAGCCTTGGACTAATTGATGGCCATTGCCCTATCGCCACCTCCAACCCCTTGCCATACCACCGCCACCCACCCTCTACCCCATCAGCGCTGCAGCCCCACTGATGGCCACTGCCACCCCCCTACCCCATGGCCACCGCCCTAATTCAAAATTTTTTTAATATATAAAAATTAGAAAAAATTATTTTCTATAGATAATATAAGTTTTTTCAATTATGTTAGATTAATTGCATTAGAAAATTTAAAAATTAGGAAATTATGCTAAAAATATACCTAAAAATATCTTTTTTTTAGTATAATTAATTGTATATCTTATTTTTTTTAGTATAATTAATTGTATATCTTATTTTTTTTCAGTATAATTAATTGTATATCTTATTGTTTTAGTATAATTAATTATTTATCTTATTGTTTTAGCATAATTAATTGCATTTATGTGTAAAAATTTAAAAGGTTAACAAATTGTCTAAGAACTAAATTATTGTTTGTGTAATTTTTACAAGTACAAATGGTTAGACAATTACAATTGAAGATTCTAGTAAATCACTTTCACGGGGAGTCAAATTGTTTATCACAATTTGAGATGATCGATCATACTAAGGCGAAATTAACAGTAGTGTAAATCAATATATTTAGAAAGAACTGTTTTGGGCATTTCTTGTGCATCAAAGATTTACATCATTCGCCTATTCTCATACATTATATGTTGTTGCACAAATTTCATATAGATGGTGATAATAATGATATGTGATATCTTGTTGAAGGGTAGGTCATTCGTTTTTCATGCATGGATTTTGGGCCGATCACTGGCCTACACTGTGAATATTATCCTGCCGTGAATCTTCCTGAGGGTGCACATTTGAGGGATACGTATTTTGGCGGTCAGGTGTCTATTACTTTAGATGACATTAAGATAGTATACAACTAACTATTTGATCAGTATCTATAAGGATCCATTTTATTTCAATATACATTTTAGTCACTGTGATGATCCATTGCAAGTCAGTACAATAGATACCAAAAGGATGAGGCATGGTTCGAAGAGACAGGTCAAAGTTTTAAGGGAAAGTATAATCTTGTTGGGATGTTTATTGCATTTCTGGTAATTATCGTAAATAATTATACTTAATTTGCAATTCATGTATTTGTGTTGTTCTTAATATTATTTGTCATTCATTATAATGTAGGTATGGATATATAAGTTTGTTCCTAGCTTACACAATCATATGGTTAACAAAAAAGGTAATGACATCCCATAGATCCTGTGTTAGCGAACAAGGAAGTGCAGTATTAGTTAGCAAGCCGTACATAAATATATATTCTCAAAATTAAAGGTAAATGTTTTCATATTAGTACATTATAAATAATTTAAACAACACATAACTATGAAAATTTAATAGTACGTTTTTTCAAGTGCCTCGGGTGCTTCTTATGTTGGAGCCGGAGCTAGCCGAGAAGGTTAAACTGTACATTGTAAAGTTATTTCAGATCATTGAGCCACATGGCGAATATAAAGGTAATTTATTTGCAAGGACGGTATCTGCCAAGCTCGATGCTCGAGTAACAGGTGACAATATCGATACAATTGCGATTTCTAAGGCACGAGCAACCCTAATTTATATTTTAAACTACCTTGATTTTTTTTGACAATCAAGTGGATTGTGTTGGTATTTGACATACATACGATGACTTGTTGCAGGCAGCCCCATCGACACATTATTAGCTTGCACAATTAGTGCATTATTAGTCGGCATTGCTGTCGCATTTATCACTTGCACTGGCGACGCATTATTCGCCTGCATTGTTGCCGTATTTTTATTCTCATTATGCACATAAATCTCCTTATGACAATGAGTTTAGGAGGAATGTGATGGACAACTTCAATGCATTGAGTATAGATATGTAGACTTTTAGGCAGGAGTGTAGAGATGTAATGACCCAAAGTTTTTCTTAATAAGTACCATAGAATATTGGTGACTAGAATGAAAAATTTTCAAAACTTAATGGGCCAATGTGTTAATTCATGACAAGTGAGGGAAACAATGTAATTATTATTAATGTGGGGCAATAAAACTAAAATTAAAATTTTGGCCTAAAACTATTACCAAATTAATTTAAGCCCATGAGTTGTAGAAAATGAGGGCATACTCCAAGCCCAAATTCAAGCCTAAAAACTTGTAAAAATGGGGGCCTATTTTAGAATGTTTTACATATGTTTAGAAAATTTAAGAAAATAAAAGAAAACCAAAAGAAAAGGAAGGAAAAAAAATGGAGGAAAAGAAAAGAGAAAGGAAAAGAGGAGAAGAAGAAGAGTGAAAGAGAGAAGAGAAAAGAAAAGAGAAGAAAAGAAGGAAAGAAGAGAGAGATTAAGAGGGGAAGAAGAAGAAAAAGAAGAGAAGAGGAAAGAAGAAGAAAATAAAGAAAGAAAAAGGAGAGGAAAAATTTGTTTCTAAGAAGGTAAGGAGATTCATTTAATTTTTATAATTTTTTTTTTTGAAATTTATGAGTTTAGTTTGTGATGTTCATTTAATAAATTTGTGAATTATGTAGTTAATTGATTTTGGAAGGTTTTGGCAGTGATTATTATATATATATGGCAGTGTTTTGGGTGTATAAACATTGTGAAATTGAGATGTAATCATGCATGGTTATGGTGGATAGAATTGTGTTCAATTATAGGGATTGATTTTGGAAGACTGTTGGCAGTGAAAATTATTGATGTATGGTAGTGTTTTAATACATAAATATTGTGAAATTAAAATGTGATCATGCAAAGATATGGTGGCTAAATTGTGTTAAAATGTAAGGCAGTGAATAGGTATGTAAAGAGTGTGTATTTTGGTTGCCGAAAATTCTAGATAAAGTGTAGTTAATTGAAAATAGAATAACTCCCAAACCTCCGATGATTGAATCATAAAATTCTATGAAAACTAGACATAATAAGGAATAACATAAAAAAAAATTAGGTCATTTCGCCAAGAAATGAGTCCCTATAAAATTTTGGAACTTGGTTAGCCTATTATGATCTTGGACACTGTCTCACTTATACGTAGTATGTAGAGATTTGTTTATAACTTGACCGTTAGGAGTTGAAATCAGAATCGGTAAAAATCCATAAAAAATAGACTTATAAGAGAAAATCCTATAAAAATTTCAGATTAAGATCTGTTTCATTGATTACAGCGAAAATTTAAAGTCATCTTTTGTTCAGTAAGGTATTATCTAGAATAATCAGAATTGAATTTGCGATTATTCAATTTGGGTAATTTTAGTTCAAGTTCCGTAGTAATCCAAAGCATCTTAATTTCTTATTGAGGTGCATTATTCATATATAATATATTTGTTCATTTATGAGATAAGCATACTACATTGTAAATCCTAACAGAAACTATTTAATGTAGATCGTTGGCTAGAGCACCCACTGACCACACTTTGAATCGGATTGCCTAGACTTTAATCTATGAGTGAATATTTTATTTTTCCTAAAATATTGTTCGAACTTAATGTTTGAAGTATAAATGTCTTGGGAAACTAGTTTGAGTTGTGTAATTATAATTGAATGTGTTTATTAAAAAATTATGGAATCATGACTTTTTGATATGTTGAGCATGTTGACGATTAATTGGGATTTATGTCAACTTCTTTTAAATTTCGGAATTGAGACATAGATTTTGAAAGAAAATGTTGATATACATCTATATGATTTGTAAATGGTTTGGATTTATGATTTTAAAGCATGACGAGAAAAACCGTCTTCTTTTACACGAGCTTGATTTTCCTCAGAATTAAAAATTTGGGGTCTTTGTGACCCCCTATCTCATAAACGTATTTATATTTTCTGTGATACACTGTGGGTTAGGATACTAGAGTTACAAATTCAGGGCCTCTGTAACCTCTTATCTCATATATGTATTCCAGCTATCTGTGATACATTACGGGCCGGGATACTAGAGTTATAGATTCGGAGTCTTTCTGACCCCTATCTCAAAGATGTATTTTGGCTGTTTGTAATATAACACTGGCCAGGATACTAGAGTTGCATATTTTGCTATGTTATGATGACCAAGTTTTGAAATTGAAAGAGATTGATTTTGTTACAGCAACATTTGAGCATGATTAAAATTTTTGTTTTGAAATGAATTTGTTTATAATAGAATTCAGTTTTTCTGATAGTTATATTTTCTTATTTTATAATATCCACTCACTGGGTCTTTCTGAACTCACCCTCCACCCCCTCTCTCTCAACTCTCTAGTTTTTGCAGGATTCTATATCTAGTGAGCCATTTCATCATCTTTAAAGGAATGAGTTGAGGAGAAGATATACATTGCAATCACCAAGGTTATTGAGATCATCATATGTACAGAGTTGTAGCTTTGTTGTGTTACATTAAAGTGAGTTTGATGTGGGTGTTGTACCCATAGACATGGCTAGTTAGTTGTATAATTATTATACTATGAGATGTGTTTGTATCCAATTGGGTTGTATATGGTATTAACGGCGGTATATCGCCCTTTTAAGTTGTTCAAACATTTTCTATGAAAAATATTGTGCATTTATGTTTATAATTTGTGTTTAGACAGTTATATAAGGCTTGAGGTGATAGGGTGTTCTATCACCTACCAGTAATATCTCAAGTTTTTGGGATATTACTTGGTATCAGAACATGGTCTAGAGGTCAGTGACTGCAGTGTGCGAGTGTTAATGTCTTGTGTGTTATGCTTGGGAATACTCACATACAAGGGCTACCTCTTCAGTATCCTCATTCCTTGAGTTATGTCTTGTTCTGTCCAGTATAGAAAATTATCGAAATACTAATCCTGTTTACTCTCATATAGATATCATGTTACCCAGACGTAGAGTTAAACCGTAGGAGGCACCCCAAGACGTCGTATTAGAGTGGAGGTCAGTTGTAACTCCTGTTGAGGTCGTGAGGAAGCAAGAGTTGAGAGTCGCAATGATAAAGTTAGTGGGTAAGTAGAAGAGAGACCGGTTACTCTGACAGTGGAGATTGTAGCTGCAAGTATGCAACAATTGTAATGTACCGTAGATGTTCTAATAGAGCTTCTCACTCATTAATAATGACCCTAGGGCCCAGTGCTGAGAGCTGTACCTTTAGTGTCAATACCACCTCCAACCTCTACTATTCTGGTTCACCTGGCAGTAGCTTTAGTACCCATAGTAAATCTTTATTCTCAGCAGGCGGGTCCTTCTGCCCTACCCTAGCATACTCATCTTATTCTTGTATAGCTTGTTGTAGGGCAAGAGTTGGCAATCTCATTGTAGGAATTTAAGATGCTACAGCCACCCATATTTACAAAGATAGAGTCCTCCCTGACCCATTTGGATTTATCGAGGAGTTTGACCGCATCAGTATTGCTCTGGGTTGTTCAACTGTTAAGGCAGTCGAGTTAGTAAGTTTTCAACTTTGGGATATTGCTTATTTTTGATATACTTCCTTTTGACATAACAGAAGCATAGATGCTACTCCATTGGCATGGCCTAAGTTTAGTACTGCATTCCGGACTAAGTTCCTTCCTTAAAGCGTTAGGGATGCCCGAGCCCTAAATGCAGCACTTCGATTTGAGATGCGAATATGAGAGAGACAGCTATAGGAGGGATCTCGTAAGAGAAGGCGACTTGAGGGTTTAAACAGACAGCAACAGGGTAGACACAGCCGTAACAACAGGTATTGACCTTTCCTTTTACTATATCTTGGGATAGGAGTTAGACATATAGAGGTATTGATCATAGGCCCACACAAAGTATTACTTCTTGGGTAGTCTCCTCACTTTTTGTGGTGCAACCCATATTAGCACCCTCAGTATATCAGACTTGCGGGAGACCACATTTAGGTGTTTTTCAATGGGGATTTAAAACCTGTTACCGATGTGGCCAAAAAAGCCATTTGAGAAAAGATTGTCCTGTACCACCTGATCAAGTTCCACCAGTACACTCTGCATCAATGCCAGCTCAACCCTAGTTTAGTAAGAGTGCAGTGGGAGTAGAGCAAAGGCCACCTAGCCGGGGATAGACAAAGAGAGTGGTAGAGGACAGACCTCTACTACTAGAGGCCAGCCACGAGTTTTTGCTTTGACTCCTCAGGATGCTTAAGCGTTCAATGTTATTGTCACAGGTACTCTTCTGGTTGATTTTCAGTATACTAGAGTATTATTTGATTTAGGGGCTACTCATTCATTTATATCACTATATTTTATGACCCGTCTAAGTAGAACTATAGAGTTATTAGATGCCTCTATAGTAGTAGCCACTCCTGTGAGAGGCTCGGTAGTAGCATTCAAGATTCTGAGAGATTGTGTGGTAGATAATAGTGGGTGTAGTTACTGTGCTAATTTGATACAATTGGAAATTTTGAGTTTTGATGTTGTATTGGGTATGGACTGATTATCTAAGCATTACGCAATTGTAAATTGTAAAGAGAAAACTGTTATGCTCTAGACTTCTAATAAGCCAGCTCGAGTATATTAGAGGGATAGGAGTAAAGCTCCACACAATTTGATATCTGCTTTACATGCCTCCAAGTTACTTAGGAAAAGAAGCACTAGATATTTGGCTTATGTAATGGATACCAATAGCAGTGACTTAAGTATTGATCAAATTCTAGTAGTCAAGAGAATATCCTAACATGTTTCTAGAGGAGTTACTTGGGTTACCACCTGATAAGAAGATTGAGTTCTGTATTGATGTAACTCTTGAGATACAACCCATATCTATTCCTCCGTATAAAATGGCTCCAACAGAGCTCAAGGAGTTAAAGGTACAGTTACAGGATTTGTTGGATAAGGGCTTTATACACTATAATGTGTCTCCTTGGGGAGCTCTTGTGTTATTTGTGAAAAAGAAAGATGACACTTTTTGGTTGTGTATTGATTATCGGCAGCTGAATAAGGTGACTATCAAGAACAAGTATCTGTTGTCTCATATTGATGACTTGTTTGATCAATTACAGGGAGCTTAGTGCTTCTCTAAGATCGATCTCCGGTTTGGATACCACTAGCTTAAGATTGGGAGAGAAGATATTCCGAAAATAGCATTCTGAACTAGATATAGGCATTATGAGTTTCTAGTAATGTCTTTTGGTATGATGAATACCTTAATAGCTTTTATAAACCTGATGAACAGAGTGTTCAGGCCTTTTCTAGACCAGTTTGTTATAGTGCTTATTGATGATATTAGGGTGTATTTCTGGAGTAAGCAAGAGCATACAAAGCACCTTCGCAGAGTGTTACAGACATTGAGCGAATATAAGCTATATGTCAAGTTGTTGAAACGTGGGTTTTGGCTTTCCAGAGTAACATTTTTGGGACATGTTGTATCTAAGGATGGGATTAGTGTAGATTCCCAAAAGATCGAGGCTATACAGAATTGGCATTAACCGAACAATATGACAAAGATTCGAAGTTTCTTGGGATTAACGGGGTATAATAGACAGTTTATTGAGGATTTCTCTAAGGTAGCCACTCCGTTAACACGGTTGACATAAAAGAATATCAAGTTTGTATGGTCCGATGCCTGTGAAAGGAGTTTTCAAGAACTCAAGGAGCGGTTGATTATGGCTCTTATATTAGCATTGTTATCGGGATTAGGAGGGTATACGGTATACTATGATGCTTCTCGAGTGAATCTGGGTTATGTGTTGATGTAGTGAGGGAAGGTAATTGCTTACATATCTCGTCAGTTAAGACCCTATGAGTATAATTAACCTATCGATGATCTTCAAATGGCAGCAGTTATCTTTGCCCTCAAGATTTGGAAGTATTATCTGTATGGTGAGACTTTTGAGATATATACAGATTATAAGAGCTTTAAATACTTCTTGAGTAAGAAGGAACTTAACTTGAGATAGAGGAGATGGGTTGAGTTACTGAAAGACTATGATTGCATCCATTTAGTATCATCATGGCAAGGTAAATGTAGTAGTAGATGCCCTAAGCAAGAAATCTACAAAGAGCCTACAGACTTCCGAGGGTGAAAGAGTTACACAATTATTTTCGAGATGGGGTACTTTTTTAGATAGCAGATCAGGGTGTATTGATAGCACAAATTCAAGTGAAGTTTGCTCTCATTGATGAAATCCATGCAGCTCAGGAGATGGATTCTAAGGTGCAGCAGATAAAGAGCCATATAAGGCAGGACTTAGAAGATGAGTACCATGTAGATAGCGAAGGCCTTCTAAGAAAACAAAACAGAATAGTAGTTCCCACAGTTTAAGAATTAAAGTATTCATTGTTAGAGAAAGCTCATGCTTCATCTTATACGATACATCTTGAAATTACCAAGATGTATCATGACTTAAGAGATTTGTATTGGTGGGAAGGAATAAAGAAAGAGATCGCAGAGTATATATCAAAATGCCTCACATGTCAACAAGTGAAGGTTAAGCATCAGAGGCCACAGTGACACTATAAAGTCTAGATGTTCCTGAATGGAAATGAGATTAGATTACCATGACTTTTGTGGTTGGACTTCCGTGAACTTCTAAGGGTTATAATTCCATCTGGGTGATTGTGGATAAATTGACCAAGTCCGCTCATTTCCTTCTAGTAAAGACTACTTATTCTACAATTCAGTATGCCGGAATTTACTTAAATGAGATAGTAGCTCTTCATGGTATTCCTAACTACTTATTCTGCAATTTAGTATGCCAGAATTTACTTAAATGAGATAGTATCTCTTCATGGTATTCCTATCTCTATCATTTCAGATAGACGTTCCTAATTTACATCAAAGTTTTGGCAATCATTTCATGAAGCATTGGGTATGCTGTTGTATTTTAGTACAACTTTTCACCTATAAGCTGATGGCCAATCAGAGCGAACTATACAAACCTTGGAAGATATGTTGAGGGCTTATGTGTTAGATTTTGAAGGCAACTGGGACCAACACTTGCCATTAATTGATTTTACGTACAATAACAGTTATCAGCCAAGTATCCAAATGGCTCTATTTGAAACTCTTTATGGTAGAAAGTGTAGATCCCTTGTAGCATGGTTTGAAACAGGTGAACATAAGCTACTAGGACCTGATTTAGTGAAATATTTAGTAGAAAAGGTCAAACTAATCAAGGAAAGGATGAAGACAAATCAGAGTCGACAGAAATCCTATGTAAACCATTGAATACGAGACTTGGAGTTCTAGGTTGGAGATAAGGTATTTCTGAAAGTTTATTCTTTTAAAGGAGTCAAGAGATTTGTCAAGAAAGGTAAGCTAAGTTCAAGGTATATCGAGCCATTTCAAATTCTTCGAAGGGTAGGAAACAAAGCGTATGACCTTACACTCCCTCCTAGCATGGACATAGTTCACCCTATTTTTCATGTGTCTACGCTCTTGAAGTATTTATATGATGAGTCTCACATCTTGGAACAACAAACATTTGAGATTAGTCAAGACTTGTCTTATCTGAAGCAATCTATGGCAATAGTTGACAAGGAGATTAGGAAACTTCATTCTAGATGGATTCCTTCAATTAAAGTTATATGGCAGTATCATAAGGATCGGGAGGCCACCTGAGAACTTGAAGAAGTGATAAGAAGACCATTCCCTCAGTTGTTTACCAATGAAGGTATGTCTCATATCTTTGGCTTATTTTGATTCGTGGATGAATCATTTTTAAGGGGGGAGGAATGTAATGACCCGAAATTTTTCATAATAAGAATTATAGAATCATGGATTTTTGATATGTTAAGCATGTTGACGATTAATTGGGATTTATGTGAACTTCTTTTAAATTTCGGAATTGAGACATAGATTTTGAAAGAAAATGCTGATATACATTCATATGATTTGTAAATGGTTTAGATTTATAATTTTAAAGCATGATGAGTAAAATCATCTTTTTTTACACAAGCTTGATTTTTGTCAGAATTACAGTTTCGGGGCCTTAGTAACCCCTTATCTCAAAGATGTATTTATACTGTTTGTAATACACTGCAGGCTAGGATACCAGAGTTACAGATTCAGGGTTTCTATGACCACCTATCTCAAATATCTATTCTACATGCCTGTGATACACCACTGGCCAAGATACTAGATTTATTTATTCGGGGCTTGTGTGACCCCCTATTTTAGATATGTATTCTGGTTGTCTATGATATACCACAAGCTAGGATATCAAAGCTGCAGATTTTGCTATTTTATGATGACTTAGTTTTGAAATTGAAAGAGATTGATTTTGTTACAGCAGCATTTGTGCATGATTTAAATTTCAGTTTTGAAATGAATTTATTTATAATAGAATTCAATTTTTCTAATAGTTATATTTTCTTATTTTATAGTATCCACTCACTATCTTCTTGGACTCACCCCCTCCACCTCTAGTTTTTGCAAGATCCTATATCTAGTAAGCTATTTCATTATCTTTGGAGGCATGAGCTGAGGAGAAAATATACATTATAGTCACCAGGCTTGTTGTTGGGACCATCATATGTATAGAGTTGTAGCTTTATTATGTTACATTGTAGTGAGTTTGATATGGGTGTTATATCCATAGACATGGTTTGTCAATTGTATAGTTATTATTCTATGAGATGTGTTTGTATCCACTTGGGTTTTATATGGTATCAGTGGCGGCATATCGTTCTCTTAAGTTGTTCAAACGTTTTCTATGAAAAATATTGTGTTTAGAAACTTAGACCAAGTTTTTCTACTCTTAGAAAATTTCTATTTGTTCTTTTTAAAGAGAAGGAAATACATGGAACTTTTTTATCCCCTTCCTTTTCTTTCTTTCTCTATTTATTCTTTTCTTTCATTCTTACGGATTTTGGTCAAAGCAAAATCCTTCACCTTTCAACAATGGCATTCTCGGCAAAGGGAAGAAGAAGAACACTATTTTTGTTTTCAATTCTTAATTAAAATCCAAGATTGTTATCAAAGCCCAACATACCTCTTGTTTTTCCATCCACTTAATTTCCCAAATCAATAGAATGGTTACAAGTGGCTAAATCTCACCCATGGATTCCAAAAATCATTTTATTTCCATTAATGCATTTAATGAAACAAATATCTTAATATTAATCATATTAATATATATATATATATATATTTTTTTTCTTAAGATATTTAATGTGAGATGGAGAGAGAGAGAGACAGAGACAGAGAGAGAGAGAAATACATTTTATTATAAAATAAAATGCAATGATTACATCTTAATAATAATATATCATATATATATATATAATATAATAAAGTGTAATTTTCATTTCTTATTTCAATGTTTGACTTTCAAACATTAAATGTAAAAAGTATTTTATTTTTCTTTTAATTTCTTTAATCATAATTAAAGAATTAATCTTAACCATTGATTCAAAATGACTGGGCAAGATCTAATCAAGAACATGATACTTGACAACATCATATGGTGTCATTTGTCAACCAAGGATTCATTTCTATATATCTGTAAATCATATTTATATAATCCGAATTATTATCGAAATATTTCTTATGCATACGTATGCTAGCATGTTTTAGTCGAAAAATTAATTATTTACAATAAAGAATTAAATTGTCATTCGATCAAAGTATCAAAATAATATCATTAATTAACTTAATGAATATTGTATAATGACAATAATTATCATTATCAAGTAACTAGTTAATGTGTGTGACCGCTTAGGTTTATTGTGAGCTGAACATGAGTAGATATGAACCCTTTCGTATCACTTCAGTGCAACTCCTTGTAATCGAAATTCCCAATAATCATGAGCAATTTCTAGCAAGATGTCACAAATCCCAGACATGAATGAATCAATATTCAAGATAAACACATATAGTCAGACGTACATGTAATAAAGTCATTCTACTATCGACTCCCGATCAAGTACTAATCATGGAATCGTCAAACTCAATTATAGAAAAAAGAACTCAAATCATATATAGAATTATGTCAAAAAATACCTTTTCAAAAATATGTATTCTAGCTAGAGATTTCATTTCCCATGTATGACATCCTCGCCTAAGATCACAAGCTCCAATATCTAAGCTAACAGATTCCATCTTGGCTATCACCTGTCCTTATATACTAAAAACACATTGCAGCAAGCTTCTTTCATCAGGTGTGCCTAGCCTAGTTTAATATATACAAGTGAATGATATGCCTTAATGCAGATGGCAGCCGTGACACTTTAGGTCAAAAGACTAGTGGTACACTAGTACGGTTGTGTCACATATCATTGACTGTGGATAATCACCCATGTGATTCATAACGTTTAATCATATTTAGTAACATGTTCTCCAACGTATCACCTATGTTTATACTCTTATGACATAAGACTTGTCACTCAACTATTAGTATCCAACATTGATCATTGGCAGTATCAAACATACTAGTCATGCAATGTTATACTCATATATGACATTACCTTAACCGAGAATTGATTCAAATGTATTCAAATCAAAGACTCTGTACTCATATCTACAACTCTTTGCAGATAGAGTCTTAACATCATATTATATCACGAGATCTTATTCTGTATTATTTATTAATTAAAGCAACTGTAAATGCAAAATGATATAAATGTCATTTTATTAATCATAAACAAATTTACAATTAATTATATAATTATATTTATATACAATGGATGATATTCTTGAACCATATGACACGATTGGTTCTAGGGCATATCTTCAACACATCTCGTAATTTTAATATGAACCACTCCCATGATACATCATTTTCAGATTCTCCAACTCCAAATGCAATAAGATAAAAATGGTCATTTTCATCAAAAGTGATCGTAACAAACACAGTCCCTCGAAATGTACCTTTTAAAAAAGTACCATTAATAGTAATCATATGATAAATTGATGAAAGAAAACCACACACAGACGAGTCAAGCGCTATAAAGAAATACATAAAGAAGTACCAGTATTTACATCTGTCAAATACACATTTCGTCTCAAATCGGTCTAACACGAACTTGGTTACCTTAAACTAAAAATGGTTCCTCAACGTCATCATTTTTAATGTATCTCGTAACTCTTTCTTCGAATTGAAAATCTAACTAGCACATATGGCATTGGAAGCAAAACTAAACAATGGATCTAACGACTAAGAAATTGAAGGTGAAATTGGCAGTAAACAACGAGAAGTTGATGAACCTAGCATATTCTGTTAACACTCCATTAATCTACTTCTTTGAATCAGTCTATGCCCCAAGTTAGTTGTTGCATTGATATGCTTGTCACAGTAATTCCTACTGGGAGTCTTAATTATATTTTTAGGAATGTCAGTGCCTTTATCGTTAGAATACCCGAATTTTTCATAGATGAATAAAATATTAAAATATTAAAAGTGTGAATATTAAAAATTTGAAAGAATTGATTGTTTTTATAATGTGAAAAAAGTATAAAATATTGATGATAAGGGTAAATTTCTTTATATTTTTAAATAAATATAAATAAATAAATAAATAAATTTTAATGGTTATATAGAAATATAAGTTTTATTTTTTTAATTTTTAATTTCTTATATTTTAATTTTTAATTTCTTTATATTTTTAATTTACATAAAAAATAATTTCTTTATTTTTTTAAATATACATAATAAATAATAAGTAATGGAATTACTTTTTTTTTAAATTTACAAATTTATGTAAATTTTATTATAGTAAAATTTATAATAAATAAATTTAATTTTATTAATGTAGTATGGGTACTGTAACAACCAATTGTACTATAGTTAAAGGATTTTTTAGGGTTTAGAGTTTTTAGGTTAGATGGTTGTAAGGACAAAATTGTTCAAATTTTATAAAATTGATTTATTTGGTAAAATTGAATTAAGGTTAATAATAAATATAAAGTTAGTGTAAAATAAGATTATTTTCGAATTTTTTCTAACATCTTAATAAATAAACTTTTAACTTCATCCCATTTACCAACAAGGCACAAACCTAAGAATTAGAGAGGTGAAAACAACTACATTTGATTTAGTTTCGACCAATTTATTTTAAAAAATGTTTTTATTGAGAATTAAATATATTATATATAGTAAAAATTTAAAATTTTTAATTAATCAGAGTAATTACATATATTAATTCTTATTTCAAAATCATATTATTTATTCATGTTTTATAATATTAATAAATATAAATTAAGAAACTACAATCTTATTTTAAATCCTCACCATCAATTGAATTAAAATGATCAGTTTCTTGTATAATCTTCAAAATCACCCAACTATTTGACCTTTAAGTATATCCATATAAAATAGAGAATTAAGAAATTTGAATTTTACTAAATCCAAGATTACAAAATTGTCTTTTTCTTATTTTACTAGTTTAAGAAAAGAGACTAAAATTAGGGTTTGACAATTTTAAGAATTTAGGACGAAGGGAATATAATTTTCTTTTAACAAATTAAAAGAAAAATCAAAATTTTATTAAAAACAATTATAAGATTCATCTAAGGAGGAGGTATTTATAATTAGAATATAGTAATTTATTCTCAATCATATTGTTAGTGTTTAGAAAGAGATATGAGCTATTTCTATCTAAATAGAATTTTTAATTCATCCTAAATTAAACAACTAATTATTCTTTTAATTAATTAATTAAAATTTATCATTCTTAATCAAATTAGGATACTATAAATCAGAAAATTATAGTTGAATGCAAATAATTTATTAATTATGCTTCAGCCCCTGTACTTTCAAAATTATAGAATACCATCTATACTTATAGAAATTGTAAAAAAAGGTCCTAATATTTCCAAATTTACATATTTGCCCAAAATTTTTAGAATTTTAATTTTATCCCTAATCTCTAAAATTACAAATTTATTTTAAAAGTTTAAGAACTTAACATTTAAGTCTTGAAACTTAATTTTACATATCTTTAATTTTTCAATACTTTAAAGTGTGTGGCCCATTATATTATTTCTTATATTTGCAATGGAGATAGTTATAGACTTCTTAAATCTAGATAATTAATCTAATTACTTTATCCTTAATTAATTTTTTAATTAAGAAATTAATTTTCATAAATTAAGAACAACATTTAACAATGCATCATAATCCCAAATTGAGAAAAAAAATACTAACTTTAGTGAAATATATTTCCTATACGAATATCGTATGATTTAATCATTTCTCCTCATACATATCTCACCAAAAATTCTAAAGTATGTAAAATGTCTGCTCTATTAAATCATGATCATTGAAACTCTTTTTAGAACTCACTATAACTATGGACTTTTATCATCACTTATGTTAAAATTGCGCTACTTGAGATATTCAACTCTATGTTATCCAGAGCAGCGAATTCTTCATTGATCCCTCGTAGCTTTTGTGTATTTTTCATATTACTCGATCATTACCTTATGCTTAATCTCTTTATGGATTACGAAGGTTTAATGTCAAAATATATATAATCCGCATATAAGATACCTTTAAGACCACAAATCTAAGGATCAATCATACCATCGTAACTTAGAAAAATCTCATAAACACATAGATAACACTCTGGATTTTTAAGCAGGTCAGTTTGATGTACTTGTTCTCTAACAAACATCCATATGTTAACTTAGGTGAACACTTTCAATATTAATTTATGAAATCAGTTACACTCCTTATCCAAGGAAATAAATATAACATATACTAATCTAAACTAGATTTATTAATGTCCTAATATTGATAAATTTATTATCAGAAATATTTAAGAATAACGAAATTTTATATATTAAACTTAAGTTAATTCATTTTATTGATATTCTAAGAACTTTATATTATAAGTAGACAACATTTATTATAGAAAAAACTTAAAAATAAACTATCAATTTTATTAATCAATACAATAATACATAATTATATGTTTGTCTATGTTGAATCAAAGACATATAATCAACACTTTGCCTTGACTACAAACCAGTCCTTACAAAGGCCATCGTTGATACTACTAAAAGTAACATCAATAACGGGCTTACAAACGATATCAAATTCTTCATTTCCATTAACAATTTCTTCGTACAACTTAAGAACAAGAATCATATAAAGTGTTCGACGCAACCCATCAATTCAAGTTCCATGAGAAATCATATTAGGCTTACAATCAAACGAAACCATCTTCCTGAATAGCTTAATCGCTTCTAAATCTCGAATCAAAGTAGTAAAAGTCACAGCATTCGGGCTAAAACCCATCTTTAAAATCCACTCGAAAACCACAAACCCTCCTCATATTGGAACAACAATTAAGCAAAATATTTAAAGAAATTAAATTTAGCACCACCCTGGTGAGTTCAATCTCGTGTAAAGCAAAACAACCCTATGATAATGCTTTTTCTTAGCAAGTGCAGTAAACAAAATATGGAATGAAGGAATGGGTTGTGTACGAATCATGTAATCAAAGAAAACAAACGCTTCATTCAAAGTGTAATTCTCTTCGAGGAATTTTTGAAGGCTCAAGGATTCTGTGTACGCTTAGCTATTGTTTTTGAAGAACAAGAAGAAATTCTTGGAATCATATTCCTTGTGGGTTTTTGTTCTAACGGATTGAAGATTTTATATACTTTGAAACCTAAGCTAAGAAAAGTAAATGAAGTTTATGTTGCAAATAATTAAAGTAAAATATTATGCTTTTATTTTAAATAATAAAAAAACAAAAGTCTAAAATACTAGTTATTTCATAAAAAAAGCCGGTAGAATCTAAAATTTGGCTAAATACACTTTAATAAAACGTCATTAAGATTAAAGTTTGGATAATTAATTAACATTATTTACTAGTTATAACTAACTTTTATTTTTTAATAATATCATCTTAATATAATATTGTAATATGAGTTGTAATAATTAATTATGAGTATTATGTCCAAAACATTCTTGGCATAAAGTTACTGCAAAATGTTTAAGGGATAAATTTCTTCTCACACCACCTTGAAAAAATAATTTATTTAAAGTCAAAGCAAAAGGTCAAAGATAAATTTCCTTTCACACCCACTTTCGAAAAAGAATTTATTTAAATTTTATTTGAGCATAATTAATTAGTTCATGTCGGAGTTAAAAGTTGTCAAGTTAGCAAAATCACCTGAGTTTGATGGATGAAATTATCGACGAACTAAAGCATAACTACTAACAAATCAATATCAATGATCAAGAAAAATAAGAACAAAATTAGGAAGCTAAAGTTAATATGCATTAGAGTAAATCTTACTAAGAGTTGCTGGAAACAAAATAGTTCTTCAAAAGTTGCTTACATCTTTCACAGTTATGTATGTATACCTATGAAAACCCAAAAAAAATTATGCATAAGCATGTCAAACAGGACATCTTACATGCAGTAAAACATCAAAAAGAGGTATTGGGATGTCTTACATAAGAGCAAGCCCAAAGACTAATTTGAAGGAAACAATCTTAGAGAATTGGAAGCATGGTAGGCCTATACGAAAAATAAGTGCCTAACTTAGAAACAAGCAAACTTCAATCATCTTGTTTGTGTCGACATGATATAGGCAGATCTTGTCATTCACCCTCATCAAAAAATTTCATAGGCCAAGGGATAGATCCAAGGGCTCGAGTCAATAGTCTCTTGTTGTGTCACTCTATTGTGTAAATTGCAGGGTAAACTTGGATGTTCTTCCTCCATCATTTCTGAAGTCTTTGAGTATTTAAGATTCCATTTGAACTCAAAGTAATCCTTTAGAAATCAAATGTTTGGTCCATTTTCCGAGACCATGGCATAATAATGCTAACTATCAGACTCCACAATATATGATTGAGAACTACACTCGAGTAATTTCTCACTACAATGACAAATCTCTTTCGATGTGCTCCAGGTACCAGTATTAGAAGCATACATATCGAATGAAAAGTGTAAATCTTTTGATTCTGTCTTAAATTGCTGCAGTCAAACGAATTTGAAATGAGTTGAACTGTTTATTATATCCTGAAGTGGGTCGAACGCCAAAGTAATATTGTCGTCTTTAATAGGTTTTGTCCACTTTAGCTTGATTTAATCTTTGTTTACTAGATTGCATGCATAGATAGTTGGTTCTTCAAATGGTAAGTAATTGCGGAAAAAAACAAGTCTATTGCATGAATATAGTTAGAAAAATTGAGAAAAACTGTTTGTTTGGCAAGAAAACCCAAGAAACGGAAAAGAAAATTCTAGAGAGAAGAAGAAAAGAAACTGAATTTTTATTAAGAGCTTATTTTTCTATTTTATGATTACAACTTCAATAATGAGCTGAATCAAAGTTCATAAAGAAGCGACTGAATCCATGAAATTTCAACAGAAATAGCAACAAGAGCCTTGTATGCACTTTCAATGCTAAACTTGAAAACCACCTACTATTTTTTTATAGGCTAGGAAACTAAGTTGTCAGCAAAATAAATTGTATAAGCACCTATAGATCGACAATCATCACTATTAAAACCCCATTTCAGCATCTAGAAAAGCATGTAATCAAGTCCAAAAGTTGAGGTGGCTTGAAGATAACGATGAACTCTGTTACAAGGTTGCCAATGAGTTGGAGATGGTGATTAAAGGAACTAAGTTTATTAATTGAAAAAACTATGTCAGGTCTAGTTAATGTGACATATTGCAATCCTCCAATAACAATTCTATAGAAAGAAATGTCTGGAAAAGCTTCACCATTCGACAATTTAAGTCCATATGTCATAGTTGTAGTAGGATATGCCTTAGAAGTCATTCGTGTTGTTAGCTTCAAAGATATTTTATCTTGTATATGTACATGTTGATGCAACAAAAATTCTTCCTGGGACCCTGTGTACCAGTAACAATCTTTGTCTTTTTGTTTGATAACGTGTTCAACCTGTGATCACAATAGAAACCTAAGGGTAAACGTCAGTGGTTCGGCGAAAACCCTCCGATACTTAAGTCAAGGTTTTGTTTTATGTTATGGGAGAAGAAAATGTATAAGGAGTATGTAGGCTCTCAATGGCAGAGTTTCATGATGCGTACCTATTTGTCTTTTGCCTCCTTTTATAGATATTTTACGTCTCTCTTATTTAGTGGAATTCTGTGGAAATTAAAAATAAGAATCCTAGTTGTATTTGAATTCTAAGAATTGCGAAGATTCTATTTCAAGCATCGGTCTTTCTGAATTCTATGGGATCTAGTGTCCTTTCTGTAGAATATGTCTATTGGGTGTAGAATCCTTATTATAGAACGTTTTTACCAAATTAAGGTTCCTTATTATAGAAGAATCTGGGTAGAACTTGGAAAGAAGATGAATCTTCCTTAAATATATAGCTATTGGGAGGTCTTGAAAGTCTTTTAGGGATTTCTTTGTTTCTAAAGACGATTCCTTGTGTGACATGTCTGAGACCTTTTCCTAAGACTCAGCTGAGGTCCTCGAATAAAGATCTCAAGACAAAAATTCGATCCGATGCCTTTTTATCTAGGATGAGTTTAGCTATCACATGCCTGAGACCTTTAATAGAGAGGCCTTGGAATGCAGCTTCTTAACTCGAGGCCTTCAGTGTGACTTTAAGAGGTTTTGGAATGGGTTGCACCTGAGGCCTTTTTGTTCTCTATTCCCTCAGGTTTGGACCTGTAACGTATTGGGCCCTAATTACCCCCTAGGTTATATACCCAACATCAAGCCCCCTAGTTTTAGTCAAAAATAACTGTTTTTGATAAAAACAAATAGCTTCGATCTGAAGAGACATGTCCATCTATCAAGCTTAAATGCACTGTTGGAAATCCGCCGACTTCTTCCACGTAGCGGTTTATATCTAGTTTTTAGGATCACATCTTTTTGAGTTTCGAGAGATTTGGTTAGCCCTAATGATGACTACCTTCTTTCTCATTAACAAGAAAAATCCCTTCATATGCTCTTCTAACATGGCATCCTCTCATCTATTGATTTGTAATGCACATCGACAGTTGGGGTTCTTCTTTTTCTTTAAATACCCTTCCATTCTTTTTACTCCTTTTTGTCTTCACCTTTACGTTGTCATTTTCCTCCTACTCCAAGCAATTTCAGTAATTACATATTCTAAGTTTCAAGCTGTTTCAACAGCAACAAAACTTAGGACTCTGGCGAGGATTTCAAGCTCTCTTTTTTTCTTCAACAATAATCAACTAGTAAGTTGTACTTATTTCTTAGATTTTTTACTTTTCGCTAGATTTATAACGTTGTTGATTGGTTGTGGCCATTGCTAGATGACTTTTAGGATTAAAGACTTTAGGTGTTAACTTTTTGAGTTGTCAATGATCTTGAAGCAACTTTTGATTGTCTTACTTTTTATTGCATGAACAGAGACGGATTCTGTTGATAATGTAGCTGCTTCCCGGAGAGATGACTTCGGAGAGAAGCAAGCCATTGTTCTTATTCCTCCTCCTGTTTCAAACAGATGAAACTCGAGTCCATATGAGGCGGATTAGTTTGATTCAATCACTATAGAGTCGGACTTAGAAATATATACTAGGATTTACAACATACCTGAAATGGTTTGTCTTATGGTACCAGAGGCAGATAAACTTCCAAGTTGTTCGCCTAAGGGGGAGAAAATTTTTAAAAAGGAACTTTTCCATTTAGGCATTAGGTTTCCCCGCCAATGCTATTCGCCCTAATCTTTGCCCTTTAGAATTCCTCCTGACCAACAAAACTTGAACAATTAAAGGATCATGTTTGGTCTGTTTGTCTTGTGGCTTTAGATTTTTGATTTTGACCCCTCTATTGAGGAAATCGAATACATGTATGTATTGAAAAGAAAACCAACAAAAATCTGGGTTGGTGATACCTTCAAAATTGGCCTAAAAAATAAAATCCAGTTATCGGAAACCCTACCTCTAACAAGAATTGGAAAAAGAAGTAGTTCTTTATTGGAGGCTACTGAAATTTCAATCCTGACACTCACATGCCTAGATTTTTTTGAGAGGCAGTCACCTAGAGTGGTTTGCTTGAGTTAGACCTTCGTAATCGAGAGAAAGTGAGGATGGCTAGGTTATCAGCCTTTGACCAGAGCATTTTGCTTTTGGACGATGACCTGATCTCGTCAAGTCTAGTGAATTTCTTTGTATCTAAAGATTAATTGGCCTTGGAAAAGGCTGCGAAGAGTAAATATCTGACCTATTCTTTCTTCTTTGTATTTGTACTTCATTTTCTAACTTTAAAATTATCTATTTTTTACAGAAGCAGTGGCTTCTAAAGGATCAACGCCCGACCCCTTTGAGCTCTTAAAAAGGTTAGCAAAGAGAAAATGGACTGAGAAGGCTCCTCAACCTTCTAAGGCTGCTTCAAAGTGCTGAACTAAGCCTCGGCTTCTACAAAGGCTGTCCAACCCTCAAAAACTAGTAAAACATAGGCTCCCAGCAAGGGAGTGGTAATCCGAGATGCCCCTATGCCACCTCCTCCTACTCCCCCAACAGACAAGGGAAAGGGGAAGATGAAAGCCGCGGCTATTATGGTTGAGAAGAGGGCTTACAAGAAGAAGTAGATGTTCGGTTAATTTGACAAGGAGTTGGCCAAAATACCTGAACTTCTTCATAGGGATCTTCCTGTAGGGGAAGATGAAAGTTTTGGAGAACTTCTTTCCCTACATTAACCAACAAGCCCAAGTATCAGTTTTAAGTTCGCCGAAGATCTTATTGAACTTTCGGGCTAGACGTTGATGAACTTCCAACTGAAATAGTTAGGTTGGGTGAGTCAACTTCATTTTGGTTTTGTAGAAAGTAGAGATTTTCTTTCAATTTAGTTCTAACTATTTGGTGTTGGTGATTTTCTGCTTCTGTACTAAACAACATTGCAACAAGGTACTCTTGTGGATGACTTCTTTAGGGCATTTCGACAAGGCATGTGGAGAGCTGTGGCAAAGCTTGGAGGCAGAGGAACACGCTTCTGTGCAAAAAAATAGAGAATGAAATAATGATAGAGGCTAGGCTTAGTAAGCTGGTCAATGATAGCATTGATCTGACTTGCGAGACGTTTCAAGGCCAGTACCCAGACTTAGACTTAAACTAGTTATATAAGACCCTTAGATGTCAGCCCTCGCACCGAGACAGGGAGTCTTCAAATGGGGTTTTTCCCAAAGGGGAGGAACACCCTAACTTTAAGATGGCTTACATCCCTCCCATGGAGTTTGTCATTGGTGATCCCTTAATCTGTTGGACGCCACTATGATCGAGCCGGTGAAGGTTTCTTTCGTTAAAGTGGTGGAGGTTCCTTTTACTTCTGAGGGCATTCTCGCTCCTGAAGCCACTCTTGTTGACCCTATTGACCCTCAAGATGATCCTCCAACCAGCCCAACCCACTGAAGATGTTGCTTAGATCTTTTTATTTTTTTGCAGTGTAATAAACTTGTATATTAATGAAGTATTTTTCACTTATAAACCTTTACGTTATCTAGTATCTTTTATGTTTTCTTTAATATTCAACACTTAGTTTAATCTATAAGCCTCCACTGTTATCAGAACTCAAAAAGTTGCCAAGTGAGATCTGACTTAAACTGAGTTGGGCGAATAATGCAGGTCTTATCAACATCATTCCTCTAACTTTCCAGTCTCAGATCAAACATCTTCAAGTAGGAACCGTGTTAGTCTTGATTTAACCTCCCAAACTTTAACAAAATTAGGATATTATTCCTTAATTTTGAAGTTGTTGATGATAATCTAAGAATCGTCTATTTCTTAACATTTTTCTCAAACTTCAACGAGATCCAAGACGATCTTGCCTTTGGACAATAGTCGAGTATAGTTGTCAGGTAATTAATGTTGTTGACGACTCTCAATCATCTAGGAATTATTGAGCTTTTGCTTGGTCTGGGTGTCTTGAAAACTTATCTATCTAGAGACAATTCTTGCTCTTGTACTTCTTGAGGTCATGCTTAAGGCTTATTCGAGTTGTGGATACTATTATTCCAAATGTGAATGAGGAGTGAATACCTAAGGACTCTGCCGCCCATACTTGGGTTTTGAGAGGAGAATATCTCGAGACGTTTTGAAAACTTAACCATCTGGAGACCGTTCATGCTTTTGTACATCCTGAGGTTATGTACATGGCTTATTCGAGTTATGGATACTATTATTCCAGAGGTGAATGATGAGTGAACGTCTGGGAACCATATCACCCATGCTTGGGTTTCGGGAGGGGATTACCCCGACAAGTTTTAAAATTTTAACCATTTGGAAACCACTCTTATTCTTGTAAATCCTAAGGTTATGCTCAAGGCTTGTTCGAGCTGTGGATACTATTATTCTAAAGGTGAATGAGGAGTGAACTTCTGGGAACCGTGTCGCCCATGTTTAGGCTTTGGGAAGAGATTACTTTGAGACTTTTGTATTCTCTTACTTGTCATAGAGCCATGTGTTAATCAATGCATTTTTACCAGGGTTATTTGGCAGAAATAATAGTTTTATTCATTCATATGGAAAAAATTGTTACAAATCTTTGACAATTCTAAGGATAATACAGTTTTAGGTGTTCAGCATTCCACGGCTTCTAGACACTATTTCCAGTTAGGAATTCCTGTTTGTAGACTTTGGGTCTGAGAATTTAAATGACTTTGTATGTTCTTTTCCAGTTTTCCCCGAGAACACCTTCTCCTGGTATCTTAGTGTTTAGAGTCACTTGTCTCAGGACTCAATCTCCTACTTGAACGGAACGACGCCAAACATGTTTGTTGTAATATCTGGCCACTCCTTTTTGGTAGGCCGTTGTCCTTATCATCACCTGATCCTTTTTTTTCCACGCAAGTTTTGGTTATTGGACGCTTCATCGTAGTTGCTAACCCGAAAAGTTGGTATATCGACCTCGATAGGAATTATTACCTCGCATCCAAAAGCCAGGCTATAGGGAGTTTCGCCTATGGCCACCTTCGGAGTAATCCAGTTTGTCCAAAGAACCTTGGAAAGTTTGTCATTCCATGCACCTTTGTGCTCCTTGAGCTTTTTTTTAGTGCCTTTTTGATGACCTTGTTGGTGGCTTCTACTTGCCTGTTGGCTTTTTGGATGAATGGGTGTCACAAATCTGAGGTTAATTGAAAAATCTGAGCAAAATTCCCTAAAGGTCGAGTTATCAAACTGCTTTCCGTTGTAAGTGATCAATACGTGAAGTATCCCAAACCGATAGATTATGTTATATTTGACAAATGTCATGACCCTCTCTAACCAATGGCTCAGCTTCTATCCACTTGGTAAAGTAGTCGATGGCTACTATAGCATACTTTGTATTGACTCGGGCAGGGGGTAGGGGTTCGATGAGATTGAGCCTCTACTAGAAGAATGGCTAAAGGCTCGATAGAGATGTTAGCTTCTCGGGAGGCTACTTAGGAATGTCACCATACACTTGACATTCATGACAAGTTTTTGCTACTTTAGCTACATATCCGCTACACACTCCACGATGGATTTCTTCTAGAATCAGAACTACTTCCTCAGATCTGAGACATTTCAAATATAGGGTATTGTAACCTTGTTTATAAAGTTCTCTATCGATAACAGTATACCTCGCTGATCTGTTTTTTACTTTTCTCGCCTCTTCCTTGTCGTCTAAGAGTTTTCTTTCTTGGATGTATGACTTTATCTCTTCAATCTAGCAGTGGCGAGAATTGAGTTGAGCTATGCAAGGGTGGTCTGTGCTTCCCTCGGTGCTCTTTTGCTCTAACACTTCGATTGGGACCGAGGTTGGAATTCTTCTTTTAAAGGTAGAAGTAAATTTTACCAATATATCCACACTAAAGTTTTCTGCCCTCGGGATCTGTTTTATGGTGACAGCCTTCAATGTACTTAGAAGTTGTTTAGCTTTTTTCTAGATAAGCTTGCATGTTATTTTCCCGAGCCTGGATTATCTTTCTATTTAGCTAGCTATTAACTAGGAATTGCAGTAGAGGTTTAAGCCTGTAATCCTTAATGCCTGGGCTAACTTGATCCCTGTAATTAGAGCTTCGTACTCCGTCTTATTATTAGTGATCTTAAAATTGAATTTTAAGGAATACATTACACCATTGGGGCTCATGAGGACTACCTCAACTCTCCCTCCTTACGCGTTCGAAGCTCTATTAATGAATAGTCTCCAGATCGACTTGGCTTTATTTGAGATGGTCGGCTCTTCTTGTCCTTGATAAGAACACTCTTCTAAGATTTGGTAAATGAAAAAGTGCTTAGATACTGACCTTTTAGCTACGAAGTCTACCAAGGCCTATCCTTTTATAACTTTCCTAAGTTTATAGTTGATGTCGTACTCACTGAGTTCAATTGACCATTTTACTAAATATCTCAAGAGATCTGGTCGATGCAAGATTTGTCTTAGGGGCTGATTAGTTAGTACTGTCACTTGATGAGCTTGAAAGTAAGGTCTCAGTTTTTTGGCACCACTACTGGCGCTAAGGCTAACTTCTCAGATGGTGAGTACCTCATTTATGCATCCTCTTTTACCAAAACTGAGCTTACCGAATGGTCACTTACTACGAGATAAAGATATAATATGTCCCTTATTTTGGTCTCATCAGGTATGGCAGTAATGTAAGGTATTGCTTTAGCTCTTGAAAACAGTGTTCGCATTTCTCTGTCCATTCAATTTTCTTTCCCATTTTCATAATCTAGAAAAAGGGAAAACACATGTTTATTGCTTTGGACAAAAATCTGCTTAATGCTGTTACCCGTCCTATCAGGCTTTGGAATTCTTTAAGAGTGGATGGGGATTTTAAACCAAGTATAGCCTTAATTTTCTGTGGATTAGCTTCAATACCTCATTCATTGATCATATATTCCCAGAACTTCCTAGCTTGAACTCCAAATGCACATTTCTTAATATTCAGTTTCATGTTATATCTTATTAGATAAGAGAAAGTCTCTTCCAAATGTTCCCGATGGTCTTGGGCTTTCAGGGATTTGGTGATCATGTCGTCCACATACATTTCCATGGTTCTTCTAATTAATGGCTTGGACTCGATTGAGTAGCCTTTGGAAAATTGCCCCAACATTCTTTAACCCGAAGGACATCACTTTATGGCAATATAACCCCTGGTTGGTGACGAATGAAGTCTTTTCTTAGTCCGGCTCATGCATTCTGATCTGATTATACCCCAATAATGCGTCAATGAATCTTAGCAACTCATGGCCAGTTGTTGAATCTACCAATTGGTCAATTTTGGGAAGTGGGAAACTATCCTTGGGGCAGGTTTTGTTCATATCCATGAAGTCTATGCACATCCTCCACTTCTCATTGGCCTTTTTAATCATCACCACGCTTAACACCCATTCTGGGTAGAATACTTTTTTGATAAACTTAGCCTTCATTAGTTTATCTACCTCCACGTGTATTAAGTCTCTTCTCTCAGCATTGAACGCCCGTCATTTTTGCTTCACTGGTCGATATTGAGGGTTGATTGTAAGTCAATAAGAGATCACTTGAGGATCAATCCTTGGCATGTCTTCGTGTGTCCATGCAAACACATCTATGTGTTGCCTCAGAATGTCTTTGAGTCTCACTTTCAGCCCCTCGGGAATATGAGCACTAATCTTGACTGTTTTTTGAGGAGTTATTTAGTTCAGGGTGACAGACTCAAGCTCCTCTGCTAGCTATAACACTGATGGCTTATCATCCCACTCAATCTTCTGATCGAACATCTTTATAATCAGTTCATCCTGTGAGTTCTCGTTTCTTGCTTCTAAAATTTTTTTCCATGAATGTTTCAATAGATAATATGAGTTTTTGAAAGAGGCTACAAAGCATGACCAAGCCTCTTTCTGACTCCCTTTGATGATTTTAATCCCTTCTCCTGCTTGGAATTTCAACTTCAGGTAATGTATGATCTCTACCGCCTTTATAGTTTTGTGGAAAGGTCTTTCAAGAATCATCGCGTAAGGCATTCTGAGATCAACCACTTAGAACTTTACCATTATGGTCTTCTGATACGACCTTTCTCCCATGGTGATAAGTAGTTGCACTATCCCTAGTAGATAAACACTCGATTCTCCAAAACCATGCTTAGATAATTTTCTGGAGAATGTTCTAGTTTTTTTTTTCTTTGTTTTTTCATTTAACTCAACATAAAATATGTAAAGTATGATACAGATTGTTGATGCAGTAAAAATCCTCTTATGAACTTCATACACCAACAACGATATTCTTCTTCTTTAATTAACTAATTGCTTAATTTGCAACCATGGCAGAACCTATAGGGGTGAAAGTCGATTGTTAGGTGAAAACCCTCCGATGCTTAAGTTAAGGTTTTATTTTTTGTGAGAAATAAAGTTGAAGATATTATAAACTTCTAATGTTAGAGTTTCATTCGTCTTACTTGGTTGTTCTCAATTCTTTTTTATAGATGTCCATGTCTCTCAAATATAGTAAAATTCTATGGAATTTGGAAATGGGTATCTCGTTATGCAAGAATCAAAGAGATTCCATTAGGTAAGCATCGGCTTTCAGATTTTATAGGATCTCATGCCTTTTCTGCATGGATTATGTCCACTAAGCCTAAGATTCTTATTATGTAAAGAGTTTTACTTCTTAAGAATCCTTATTGTAGAGAATCATGGGAAAAGCATGGAAAGGAAGTGAATCCTTCACAGATACATAACCATAGTGAGGTATCGGAAGCCATTACGTAAGGCTTCTTCAAGTAGCCGAGACAAATTCTCATGCACATCCGAGATTCTTAGTAACATATCCGTGACCCTTATAAAAGATCTCAATTTGAGATGTCGACTCGATGTCCTCTACTAGACCTTGGTGTTAATCTGAGACTTTCATAAAGGATCTCGAGAGATCTCAAATTTCAGTTTGAGATGCCGACTTGAAGTCTTCAATTAGACTTTCAAGCCGACTCAAGACCTTCTAATCGCCCTTGAGAGGTATCGGCTCTTGCCAAAATTGAGGTCTTCCTTATAACTAGTACAGTTCTTCTCAGGCAATGTTAGGTCTTAGAATACTACTTATCCCTTTACATAGAATTATTTTGGGTTTGTAACCCATTAGGCTCCGCGTGTTCTCTGGGCCATATACCCAACATCAAGCCCCTTAGTTTTAGTCAAAAATAACTATTTTTAACAAAAACTCTAGGGTTTATATGAAAAGACGTGACTGTCTGCAAACTTAAATGCTTAACTTAAAATCTGCGACTTCCTTATATGTGGCAAATGTTGGTTAGGCCTCATGATCACGACGTTTTGGGCCTCAAAAGATCTGGCTAGCCCTAATGATGGCCACCACCTTTCTTATTGAAGACATCCCCTCAGCTTCTTGGTTGATGTAGCATCATCCTATCCCTTTGCTGTGCAAAATCGCAAGTGTACGAGTCGAATAAGTAATAGAGTGATGAGATAAATATCGTCCCACGAGGATTGTTGTA
>JAXCLQ010022521.1:15741-31234 GCA_035584115.1 Cedrela odorata | reverse complement strand
CCATAAGTAATGCTGCCAAGTCTTCAATGCTTTCACGAGCACATATAATTGCTTGTCATATGTAGGGTATTTCAATGCTGCCCCGTTCAATTTCTCACTAAAATAAGCAATAGGCCTTTTCTCTTGCATTAACACTGCTCCAATGCCTATGCTTGAAGCGTTGCACTCAATCTTAAATGTCATATCAAAATTTGGCAATGCCAATATTAGTGCATTGCACAATCTTTCCTTTAAAATCTGAAAGGCACTCTCTTACTCTTCACCTCACTGCAAACTCATTGTCTTCTTCACAACCTCGGTTAGTGGTGTTGCAATACTACTAAAATCTAGAACAAATCGTCGATAGAAGCTAGCCAACCAGTGGAAGCTCCTAACATTGCCTGCAGACTTAGGTGTAGGCCAATCTTAAATAGCCTTAACCTTCTCCCTGTCTACTTCAACGCCATCTGCAGATATAACAAAACTAAGAAAAACAATTCTATCTTGCAGAATATGCATTTCTTAAGGTTAGCATACAGTTTTTCTTTCTTCAAAACTTCAAGAACATGCCTCAAATGTTCTACATGCTCATCTAATGACTTACTGTATACTAGAATGTCATCAAAATAGACCATAACAAACTTCCCTATAAATGCACGCAAGACATGGTTCATTAATCTCATAAAGGTGCTAGGGGCGTTTGTTAAACCAAAGGGCATTACTAACCACTCATATAAGCCATGTTTGGTTTTAAATGCTGTCTTCCACTCATCACCCTCTTTCATGCGAATTTGAAGGTAACCACTCTTAAGATCTATCTTAGAAAACAACTTAGAACCTGCAATTTGTTTAACATATCATCTAATCTAGGGATAGGGTGGCTATACTTTACTGTTATATATTTGACGGCTCTGTAATTCACGTACATAATCCATGACCCGTCTTTCTTAGGTACTAATAGGACTGGTACTGCACAAGGACTTATACTTTCACGTACATAACCCTTTGCCATGATTTTCTCTACTTGCCTCTAAAGTTCCTTCATCTCCTCAGGATTGCTTTTATAGACCTGTCTATTAGGAATGACTACTCTAGGTACAAAATCGGTCTGATGCTCAATCTCTCTAATAGGTGGAAGTCCATTAGGGATGTCCTCTGTGAGTATGTCATTGAATTCCTACAAAAGAGTAGAAACAGAAACAGGGAGTGAAATATCGTTAGTGTTAGTAAAGAAAAAACAATGTCTTTAAAAACGAGTAGCAACATAAGCTTGCTAGCCTTAAAATCTCTCCTCACTTTACCCTCACTTAAATAGAAACTTTTTTTCACTCTCCCATTTTAATCTCTCTCACTCTCGGCCCTCTTTCCCTTGGGCTCACTCTCAGCCTTAAACCCCATTCTTCTCTCATTTTCGGTTTTAGCCATATTTTTCTCAACACTCTCTAATTTTCCCCCAAGGACACAACCTCTCTTTCCTTTTCCTTATCCCTCTCTAGTTGCAGTTTAACTTGATCTTCGTGCACTTGCTTAGGTGTCAAAGAGTATAAAGTGATGGGCTTTCCTTTGTGTTGAAATGAATATTTATTTCTAAACTCGTCATATATAACCTTCCTGTCAAACTGCTAAGGCCTCCCTAAAAGAATGTGGCCCGCATGCATGGGCACTACATTACATAAAACCTTGTCTGTATAAGGCCAAATATTGAAGTTCAACAACACTTGCTTAGTCACTCAGACTTCCTTGCACTCGTTCAACCACTGCAACTTATATGGCCTGGGATGTTTCAAATAAGCCAATCCCAATCTCTCTACCAAAGTTATACTAGTTACATTGATGCAATTACCCCTATCAATTATCATACTGCAAGACCTCCCGTTCACACGACACTTAGTGTGGAATATGTTCTCTCTCTGCTGCTCAGTCTCATTTTCTCTAGCTTGAGTACTCAAATACTCGTCTAACAACTAATGAGAGGTTATCTAATGGGAAAGCTGCTCCCTCATGATTACTAGCATCCTCTAAAATATGCATCTTATCCTCTACCTCACCATATGTGGAATCTACATCACCATCATCCTTCATTACTAGCGTTCTCTTGTTAGGGCATTGTGATGCATAATGTTCCATACCTAAACACTTAAAATACCTTATCTCCTTGGTTCTTAGTGCTATGACCTCAGACTTAACCTTAACATTGTTTGATTCCATTTCTTTCCCTTTACCACTCTCAGTTTTGGGCTTGTCATAACTTTCATCCCTCTTTTTCATACTAGGCCACTTCCCCTTCTAAACAAAAGTGCTCTGTGATGCATATCTAGATAAAGATTTCTTTTTCAATTGTCCTTTTACCTTGATTGCCATATGTAGTATATCCACAAACTTCATATAATGATGCAGCTCAACTACACTCGCAATCTCCTTATTCAGCCCATCTAAGAACCGAGCCATAGTGGCTTCTCTATCTTCTACCACATTTACCCTAATCATCGCTACTTCCATTTTAGTATGGTAGTCTTCAATACTCTTCGAGCCTTGGTATAGATATTATAGCTTCTGATATAGCTCTCGGTAGTAATGGATGGGAATAAATCTCTTACGCATAAGAGCCTTCAATTTCACCCATGTCTCAATAAGCCGCTCGTAGTTTCTCCTCATATTGGAAACCAACTAATGCCATTATATCATAGCATAATTTATGAACTTAATGACTGCCAATTTCACCTTCTTTTCTTCTTAATAATGGTGGCAATCGAAGATCAGCTCTATCTTTTTTTTTCCACTCTAAGTAAGCTTCTGGATCGTTTCTACCTTGGAAAGATGGAATCTTCATTTTTATACTGCCCAAATCATCATCTAACTCTTCTCTCCTACCATAATTTCTCTTTCCATACTTTCTCCTACCATCATAAGCTCTCTCATCACAGTCATATCTATCCTCATGTCTCAAGTTTTCCCTTCTATAATCTCTTTTTTTTGCCTTCCTATAGTCTCGTCTATTGTCAAATCTTCTGTCCCTCCTATCAAACCTCCTCTCATTTCTCCTATCCCTTAGCCTATGCCTATCCTCGTCATCATCCTCACCGAGATCTTCAAGCTCATTTAAGTTATTTTCTACCTCAAACTCATCAACTGGTGCCTTCGGCTATTGTTGCCCTATCGGTATTTGCCTAGAATGCTGTGGCTCCACAAACCCCCTATGAATACTAGTCAACTGAACATTAGCTACCTCTCTAGAAAGCTTCTCCAAGGCAGTGTTCATGTTCTTTATCATGTCCATAAACTTCCTATTTAAGGCATCAAGTTTGTCAGAAAGACCCAATTCTTTCTCAGCCATCTCAATAAACAGGTCAGTAATAACAAGTAAAATAATAAATAAAAAAAATTAACCTCACAAATCCTCACGTGTTTACACTTAAGATGTATTTCGCTTCTGTTTACACTCGATTGGCTTTTCTCGATGTTATGCTCACACCCTTTGCCTTTTACCGCTCAAGAGAATTACCTCAAGTTCAATGTCGAACTACTAACTATTCAAAAAGAATTAACAACCATTGTTTAATCCTAGCTAGCAAAATACCACAAAAATCCTTAGGTGCTAGGGTATCAAGTAGAAGTATAATGACTTAAGAGGCAAATACGAAACTTAATCAAAGAAAATCTATACCTAAAGATTTTTTTTTTAATCGGTATGCAATTTCGAGAGAATTTTTTTTGCGTCAATAGAAATTTTGATGAAATATGGTTCACGGACACCCCCTCTACCAAATACAACCAATCAGATTCAACCAAAAAAAAAAAATTACTTTTTTACTATTTTTTTTTGGAAACATATCCTAAATAAACAACTTACTAATTAACTTTTACGATTTTGTCCACCTCAATTTAGAAAGTAAGAAGACCGATTCTCCTTGTTTTTTTTTAATCTTTTAGGGAAAACAAATTTGAAACTAAATTTGGCAGTAAAATCGAATTTGAAGGAATTAAGGAAAAAAAATCAAAAACTAACTTTATTATGGAAGCTAAATCTGACACAATTGTGGAAAATAAATATGACTCTTTTATAGAAAATAGAAAATCATAAAGAAAGCAAAAGAACATGAAGTGACTTAGATAAGGATTTCACAAGGAACAACTTGTAATGACTTAAACAAAAGGAACAAAAAACAAAAAGAAAAAAACAAAAGAAACAAAGATAGAAATTAGACCTTAGAACCCTAAGTTTTGATACCAATTGACGAGAAACTCCCTTGAATAGGAAGCCAAGGAAACCCCACGAAAGAGAACTAAGCCCAAGAATCTTAAATTGTGATTTTTGTAAGAACAAAATCATTCCAAGATTTATGCAAACCCCTAAGGAACTTGGCCTTGAAAACCTTTGTAGAATCCTGATAGTCTTTTGCCAGCAAGAATGCCACAAAGGTCGCCACTTCTTTGATAAGTTATTTGTTCAATCACTGAACAAGAAGAATCACTCTTCTCACAACTCACGAATTTACTTGAAATCAGGGTTTTTTTTTTCATTAATGATATGCAATATGTTTAAATAATTTTTTACAAGAAACCTAATAGGATGCAAAGACTAAAATAATCCCTAAGCCAACAAAAACCTAATTTCGTGCATAGGCTTTTAAAAAAATAATATTAAAGTTCACCCCATTACACCAAAACATGAAATAACTTAAAATATAAAATATAAATTAGGCTCTTCCTTACAGCTGGGTTTAGTCTTCTAATATTTGAGTCAAATAAATTAGTCTAGGACCCTCATCTATGAAGTCCATATGTTGCATGTCTACTCCTTTCATCTGATTAGTACATTCCACCATTATGTGTTAGGCTAGGCCTGCCATTGCCTCCTTAATTTTCTTTATCCTTTGCCTTGTAATAGGCCCAATTGGAATATGTAATGGATCACTCCTTTTGACCGTATCTCCTCATTCCTTAGGTTCTCCTTGTGCTGTCTAGATCACATTAATTTGAAATATTTACGGTTATGGGATTTTGTTATTGGGAATTGGATAAATGAGTTTATTAATTAAGCCTCATAATGTAATATGTGTCAAACTAAGGAATTGTAGACATGTTATTTACAAACATTGCATTTAGTGTGTGTTATAATTATTTAGAATATTATAATTCATAAGGTTATACATGTACGCTATTAAGCATAGATAATAAGCAAGTGGAACCTAATGAGTGCAATGATTAATTGTGGGCGTGGTGACCCTCTCTTAGCAGTGAGTGGATTATTCTTTACATGTTTTTATACTTTTAAATTGTTTTACGAAATATATTACGTTATGAAGTAAGAAATAGTTTTATTATTGTTATTTTTACGATAAATGTAAATGGCTTGTAGTTGAATTAACATGTGTGAGGCCTTGAGGCCAAGATTGATCTTAAAATGTAAGCCTTTGTATATATTATGATAATGAAGCACTCTTTATATAACTTGAGTGTTGATGAAATGTTTATAAATGAATGTATTCATGTTTCACATATAGATTGTATTGGTAATATGGCCGAGAGGGCCAGGTTTATTTATGACTGTAGCTACAGGAAAGTAGGCTAAGGATGAACCTATTAAGAGGCCGCCTAACTGAGTGCGCCACAGGTGGGGCAGTTATATGGGTAGATGTTATAGGTTGTCCACCTGCGGGATTGTCTAGGACAGTCATGAGTATCACCACATGACTACTCGAGGCAAACGTCAGTGGTGGGTTAGTTTTGAAAATTAACTTGCATTATTTATCTTAAAAATAATTATTTTTATTAAATGTGCATTATTTTTTGTACATAAAGCCCACTGACGGTTTTGAGGTTACCATTGCCAAGTTAATCATCAGGAAAGAGAGTTAGCCCGTTGATTTTGAATAATAGGCCATAATTTCTATTAAATAAATTATTTTTACGTATATTTATAAATGATTTTCTTAAAATATATTTTTATCCATTAACAAAGTATGCCCTCTTATACTCACTCTCTCAACTCTCAGTTTCAAGCGATCGAAAATAGAAAAGTGCATGTACAGGTGATGGTGATCGATTAAGAATGTAATGCCCTCATATGTTATTTTCATCTTAGACTCACCTATCTGTTTATTATAGTTTACTGAGTATGTTTTGAGAAATTTGTACATGTATTTAATTATGAAAAGAAAGGAATATAATTTGATATATACCTTGTCTATATTTTAAATTAAGTATACTTTTATTTAAAAGATGATTTGAAAATGTCTCGGAGAGACAAGTTTATGTAAATAATTATACAGAGACATGTATCTAAA
Source organism: Cedrela odorata (assembly GCA_035584115.1). Lineage (NCBI taxonomy): Eukaryota > Viridiplantae > Streptophyta > Magnoliopsida > Sapindales > Meliaceae > Cedrela > Cedrela odorata. Next base: position 24,968 of record JAXCLQ010022521.1, on the reverse strand, counting down.
CAGCCTTTTAGGCCTGAAGGACATATTTTGAAATTTAAAATATGTCTCGAAGGTCCGTGACGATTGTCACGTGTGGACCATACGGGTAAGGACGTGACAAAAATCAAATCATATGGTAAAACGACATCTAATATCGCTTCCACACTGCACCACACCCTTTACTCATAATATAGGTGCGCCCTTTGCTCACAATATAAAGAAGGTTAAGAATCAATTTTAGAATATAAAAAATAAAAGAAGTGAGGGGTACTTTTGTGAAATATGAAGAGAGCGATTTACACACTTGGGATTAACTCTGATGGCATACTTTTATGTGATATTTAGTTATTCGTTTTATACTTCTATAATTTTACTCTCATGTCTTAATGTATTTCAATTTAGAGTAAATCACATATTAAATTATTATGTCATTTTATGTACTGTGACGCCATTTATTTTATTTATTATTAATTTCGATGTCTATTATTGTTATGTGAGTTTCATTAACATAAAATGTTTCAATATATTACTTGTATATGCTAGTAGTTTATAATGTCTCACTAGTTTAATGGTAGATGGAGAAAGCTATTTTAGTTTAAACATTTTGAAGAAAAATTAGTATGTTTTTAGTACAACTATTTCATTTAAGCCAACTTTGGTTGATGCACTTGCCAAATAATTTTGTCTTCTCTAACAAATTCTACTTCAAGAACAACCTTATTGTCTTAAGGTTGAATCTATGCAACCATGTCAATCACATTGTCTCCTTTTGAAGCATTTTTGTTTTATCATCTTAATCTTCATAATATTTGAATCTACGCAACCTGTTGGTGTAGTATACCCTAGAAACTATTCATGTTGTCGCTTTTAGGGTAGTTTGTGTTGAATTACTATATATTATATGTTATACATTATAACAATGTAGAAATCGTTTCTAATTCATATGAGTATGTTGTTTCTTCTTTTTAATCATACTAATAAATAAAGTATACATATGAATAGCTTAGATAATATGTTTATCTAAACTATTCCCTACATAAGTGGTATAAACTAGGCATCTATATCACAAAGTAGACACACAAAATACCTCCGGTGAATATTATGAGATGATATTAGTGCGGGTAACAATGAAAGTCATGTCATTAGGGCATTAGTGTGGATTAACAGTTAGAAAACTATTTTTCGAACGTGATTAAAAAAATAATGAATCACATGGAATATATAGAGTCAATGATTCATCATTTGATTATAATAGTGTGTGAGGTGATCCTTTAACCTGAGATGTCATAATTGACATTTGATATGGATACACATGGTTCATATGGTGTGTACGTGCAGACTAATCACGTCTTGCATAAAAAATTGGTTTGATCATATTTTGTTTATATTGAAATGTGAATGACTGTCAATAGGGAATTTGTTGACTCGATATATAAAATTTTAAGTTTTCGTTGGCTTGATTCGGATTGGAGTTCTCAGTTAGGTATTAGTAAATGTCTGAAACCCAAATCCTAGGCCAGAGTATAGTATAAGTTACATGCAAGAGTTTCATGTTGATGAGTTTAGTGCGTGGTTACTGATAGACCGAAAGGATGCTAAGTTTAGGCTTTTGACACCCATGAGCCCCAACTTAGTCTGGATTAGACAAACAAAAAAATTTTACACACATGGAATATACAGTTGGTAACAAAAAGGTTTAATGAAGATGTTCTTCATTGTGGTTTAGGGATTATGGCATATTGCTAAATATTAACCATGGTCGTTAAGTTCAAATGGTTCGAAATGGAGCAAAAAAGTTCAATTTTGGCTTACGGCTAACATCACAATGAACTCGTGAAATCACAACAAATAACTTAACTTTGTTCTTGCTTAGAAAGAGAATAATATTATCTGTAAAAGAGCTAGCACTCTCGGTGATAATATTAGGCTAACCAATAACTGTTTTCTCTTTCTCTCTACAATTTGGCCAAGTAAAGAGGAAGATCAAGAGTTTAAAATCTTAGAGAGGTTTCATAGTTTTGGAACTCAAATTATCTTCATCCAACACTTATGTAAGTATTAGTGTATTGATTTGATTATTTTATGAAAATAAAATCTAAATTGCATTAAAAAATTCCATAAACCCTAAATTGATTCACCATGCCTAATCAACCTTTCACAACCATGTCAACCACGTTGTCTCTTTTTGAAGCATTTTTTTTATCATCTTTATCTTCATAATATCTACCAAGTTCCATGTTAATTATATCTTTTGAAGCATTTGTTATCATCTTAATCTTCATAACATCAGCTAAATTCTATGCAAATTATAATTATATCTTCTTCACCATGGTCTTACAAATAAAAAAGCTATCTAATCTTGGAGACACTTTTAGACGCTAGTTAGTAGATAACCTTCATCGACTTCTTAAAATAAATTTGATGAGCCTTGTTGGTGTAAAGATGATTAACAACCTAAGGAACTACAAACTTGAATGTAAAACGAATCAATATTTAAACTGAACAATAATTGATGCAAGAAAGAATCAAATTTTCTGTAAAACCAAAAAACAAAGTAGAGATGATGCACACAAGAATCAATTATGTGGTTTAGTCACTTAAGACCTACATCCATGACCCAAGAACAATTGCTTTATGGTTTCATTCTGCTGTAACTTAAGAATGAACAACCTCAAATGTCTCTCTTTGTTCTGTTTTTCTTCTATATCTTTCTCTCTACACCCTTTTGTTTTCTAACATAAAGTTTGTCCCTAAACATAAGCTATACCTCATCTATATATACTGAGATCATATAATTTACAGGGATAGAATACAAGAAACAATAATCAAGAAAAATGACTTAACCAGTCATAACTGAATTAACAAACAATTAACCACTTAAACAGTTATGTGAAACTGATTTCTAATCACCTTTCTTCCTTACAATCTCCACTTAGGTTACAAATCACCCAGTTGTTCTTACCTTGAGCTTCAGCTTCATTCCATTTCCTTAATAGCAACTAATTTCAAACAATGTTGAAATTTAGCTACTAGAACTAACTTTGTAAGCATATTTGCTACATTGTCACTTGTATGTACCTTTTCAAGTTTCATTACTCCACTTGCAATTTCATCCCTTATGAAATGAAATCTCACATTTATAGACTTTGCTCTTTCATGATACATTTGATTCTTACTCAAATATATTAAACTTTGGTTGTCACATAAAATGCATATTGAATTATGCTTTAATCCTAATTTTGATACCAACCCTTGCAGGCATTTAGCTTCTTTAACTGCTTTTGCTGTAGTAATGAATTTAGATTTAGTTGTTGACAAAGCTACAATGTGTTGTAGTGTAGATTTCAAGCTTATAATACGTCCACACAATGTAAACAAATATCCTGTCATAGACCTTCTTCTATCCATATCAGCTGCAAAGTTAGCATTTACAAATCCTTGAAACTTTAAACCATGTCTAAGATAATTTCCATACTTTAAACCATTTTAGAAGATCCTTCAAGTATCTTAGTACCCATTTTACAACTTCCTAATGCCTTTTCCCTGGGTTTGCTATTTATTTGCTCATCATGCTCACTGCAAATGCTAAGTTAGGTCTTGTGCAAATCATTGCATACATTAGGCTACCTATAACACTTGAGTATGGTACTGCATTTATCTGATGTTTAGGGCTGTCTTTATTTGAAAGTCGAAATGAGCTACAAGAGGAGTTGAAACTAGTTTTGCCATCACCATTCTAAACCTTTCAAGCACCTTATTAATATAATTCTCTTAAGACACAAACCAAGTTCTAAAGCCTCTGTTTCTTATTATGTCCATGCCTAGAATCCTTTTACCATCTTCCAAATCCTTTATCTCAAATTCTTCCTTAAGTTTTTCTTTAAGTTTCAATGTCTCAAATTTCCTTTTATTAACTATTAACATATCATCTACATAAAGTAGAAGATAAACTGCCATTTCATCTCCAACATGACTATGATACACACAACAATCATAACTAATTCTTTTATACTAATTTTTAACCATAAATTCATCAAACCTTTTATACCATTGTCTTGGTGATTGCTCAAGACCCTAGAGAGACCTTTTAAGCAAGCATACATGATCCTCATTTTTACTACTACAAAACCTTATAGTTGTTCCATTATAATATATTCCTCAAGCCTCCATACAAAAAGGTTATCTTAACATCCATCGATTGTTTCAGAACACTCTTATTGAGTTGTATTTGACCATTGGTAAGAAGATTTCTGTGTAATCTATGCCCTCTCTTTGTGAAATCCCTTTACTACTTACCTGGCTTTGTGCCTAATTGTTTCAGAACCTACAACACCTTTATTCAGCTTGTATATTTACTTGCTTCCCACTGTCCTTCTATTTTCAGCTCTGGGTATTAGAATCCATGTTTTATTCTTCATTAAGAAGCTTATTTCATCATTCATAGTTGCCATCCATTGTTCTTTTGGTTTATATTGCATTGCTTTTATGTATGTTGCAGGCTCAGTACCAATGAACTCTTTTATGGCGTTCAAGGCATATGCAATCAAATCTACATAGCTATACCTAGTAGGGGGTCTTACTGTTCTCCTCTGTCTATCCCTTGTCAACTAATAATCATCTCTCTGGGATTGTTTTTCTATTATACCAATTTCATCATCAGGTCCGTTCTCTTGTGTTTTTGGTGTTGGCTCCACCTCAAACTGAACCATATCATAACTTGGAACATTTATGATCTCATGGTTTGTTGTTCTTTCTTTTTGATGTTTAGTTATTTGCTTTCTTGAATCCAGCATATAAGATTCATTAAACGTAACATCCTTACTAAGAATTGCCCTCGGTGGTTTTATATCAATGCACCAAATTTTGTATCATTTGGTTCCTTCAGGTTACCCTAAGAAGATACCCTTAAGAGCTTTAGGTTTTAACTTTCTTTGCTTGCTACGTGCATATGCTAGACACCTAAAAATCTTTAAATTTTGGTAATTTATAGTCTTTCCAGACCACGTCTCTTCTGGTGTACTTCTTCCTAGAGCATTTAAAGGGTTTCTGTTAATCAGGAATGCAGCTGTGACTAGTGCTTCTACCCAAAAGTTCATTGACAACTTTGAATGGATTAACATGCACCTAACCTTTCAATAATGGTCTTATTCATTCTTTCAGCAACCCCATTTTGTTGGGGTGTTAATATGACTATTCTATGTTTTGTTATGCCTTCTCTTTTACAAAAATTATTGAATTTGTTATTGCAAAATTCAAGACCATTATCAGTTTTTAATGTTTTTACCCTTCTATCAATTTGGTTATCCACAGGTGTTTTCCAAAGTTTAATGGTTTCAAACACTTGTTCTTTCGATTTCAGAACATAAACCTATAACTTTCTAGTATTATCATCTATAATTGACATAAAATAACTACCTCTCCCATAGACATTTCTTGTGATAGCCCCCAAAGGTTTGCATGGATATAATCTAATGCATTTTTTGCTGATGTGCTTTCTCTAAGTGAATCTTACTCTATGAGATTTTCCTAATACACATTCTTTACAAAAATCCATTTCCTTAATTTGGTTAGTACTAAAAAACCCATTTCTTTATTAATTCTTTAACCTTCTTTGGTTTAAATATCCCATTCTTAAGTACCACAATTTTGTTTTATAAGTATCAGTGCTTAATGAGATTGAAACTGATCCTGTTATAATTTCCCCATCTAAATAACCCATTATTAATGCAAGCCATGTTGTTTCCTATTAGAATACTTGAAACATAAGTAATGAAAGATGATTTATGAGAACACATGTGAAAAGAACATCCAGAGTCCATAATCTACTGATCTTCTGTTCTTTTGTCTGAGGATATTGTTGCATTTCCATTGTTACTCTTTGAGTCTTTAGGTTTTTTCTTTCTCTCAGGACAATCTCTCTTGGAATGCCCTTATTTATGGCATTAAAAACATTTGAATTTCTTATTTTTGGACTTTAATCTATATTGATTCTTTTTTTTTTGTTGTTTTTCTTTTTATTTCTTTCCCTGGTAGCCAACACTTTACCATGTCCATTTCCTGCATCTTAATTTCACCTTTCTTCTTTAATTCTTTGGAATTAAGTGTTGCTTTGACATTTTGCATTGAAATGCTCTACCAAGAGTCAATTGATCTACAAAATGCTTATATGAATCCGAAAGTGAATGAAGTAGTAGCATGGCTTGATCTACATCGTAAATCTTTACATCTATGTTTTCAAGATCCATGATGATGCTATTGAATTCATCAAATGTTCTTTAATATTGTCTCCTTCACTGAGTGAGAAAGTGTACATTTTTTTTTCTTGTAAAGTTTATTAGCAAATGATTTAGTCATGGACCTTTCTTCTAGTTTTCCCCAAAGACTATATACTATTGTTTTCTTTGATACCTCTTTGAAAACACCATCTCCAAGGCTTAAAACTAAAGCACTATGTGCTTTATTTAATATTTCTTTCTTCTTTTTATCTGTTAGCGTTTTAGGTATTTGTCTTCACTCAAGAGTGCATCTTTAAGTTCTTGATGAAGCAATAATGCCTTCATTTTGATCCTCCATAAATTAAAGTCATTTTCACCATTAAACTTCTCAATGTCAAGCTTAGGATATGCCATCTGATTTCTGAAGTAGGCTCTGATACCAATTGTTGGTGCAAAGATGATTAACAACTTAAGATACTACAACCTTAAATGTAAAACGAATTAATGTTTAAACTGAACAATAACTGATGCAAGAAAGAATTAAGTTTCTTGTAAAACTAGAAAACAAAGAAGAGATGATGAACACAAGAATCAATTACGTGGTTCAGTTGCTAAGGACCTATATCCACGACCCAAGAACAACTTTTTTTTATGGTTTCATTCAGCTATAATTTAAGAATGAATAATGAGAAAAGAAAACACTCAGTAAATCAACTATGTCTCTCTCTACTCTGTTTTTCTTCTTTGTCTCTCTCTCCACACTCTTCTGTTTTCTACCAAAAGTTTGTCCTCAAACATAAGCTATACCTCATCTATATATACTAAGATTATATAGCTTACAAGGATAGAATACAAGAAACAAGAATCAAGAAAAATGACTTAACCAGTCATAACTGAAATAACAAACAACTAACCACTTAAACAGTTGTAACTAATTTTTAACCACCTTTCTTCCTCACAAGCCTTAATTAAGAAACCTAAATCTTAAAGGCTTATGAAAGCCAACCACCTATGGGTCGGGTGATTTGCATGCATGACTTCATGTATCCTATGTGGGAGTAAGATTTCCTGCATCAATTTGGGAATAAAAAACTTCTGAGTGAAGATAAAAGTTTGAGTTGTTCTATAATAAAAATAATAAATGTAGGTTCGGGTAAATATCTGACTACTATAGAAAAAGGATGGATGATTTTATTGTAAAAATTAACAATATAAATTATGATTGCTCAACAAAGAAATAAATTTATTCTTTGAGACATTTTTCTTATGGTCTCCTTTCTTTATCGCCTTTCTTTCTATAAGTGTACTCTATTTGTAATAGTTCAATGATCGTTATAGAATTTGAGTAAAACTATGATAAGCTTACTCAATTTATTCTTATAGAGTTTGAATAATATTAGGGGTGAGCAAACCTTGCTTTCAAACAGTCCAAATTGAAAAGTATTTTTTTTTAATCTAAATACTTAAAATAATTACGAAAATGAGTATTTTTTTAGTATCTATAGTGTTCATACGGTTCAGGATGACTCAATTACTGTTCAAACAAGAAATTGAATCTCTATTATGCATGCCTAATATGAAAGCTCCTCTGGCCTTATTTTAGTGGACTATATTGTGACAACTTATTTATCATGAGGAATGATAGGTGTGTGTAAAAATAAAATCTTAAAATTTTATTTTGATTTGGTTTTCGATATCGTGGCTAAATCAAATTTCTCGGTTTTTAATTTTAAGAATTAAGATCATCTAAATTTGAATTGATTCAATTAATTTGGTTTAGTTCTTTCAGTTTTGTTCATGATATCATTTTTTACCTATCCCTAATTAGGTTGATGCCATATCAATTTTATTTACAAAATTGATTCGACATATTCGGCTCAGTTTTTTGGGTTTGATTCATTGCATCATTTTTCTACCTAAACGTATTTAGGATGATGCCATATTAAAGTTATGTCTTTAAGCTTTTGCATGTTAGTTTGTTTCTCCTAACTAAAGTCAAATACTTCTTTGTTTGCCATTCCTTTGTAGGGTGCCTTGTATATTTTACTAAGAAAAATACCATTCATATTACAACACTATCCGCATAATCACATTCCTTGCAATTATTCATATCACATGTATTGTTCATATCTCAACAACTATTGGCAGCATGGTTGTGTGTTGTTGCTTTGCTGAACTTCTCTTATTTTTTTGGTGGTTTATTAGACTGGTAGGATGTTGTTAGATCATGGTTCTTACTTCCTTAGACAATCTTTTTTTTTATCGCTTGATAGTTTTGCTAGTAGGGTAAAATATTTTCTTATCACATTATAAATTGCTCCTTATACCACATTTGTTTTATTTTGTTTGTTTCAATCTTATTTTTAGTTTCTCTCCCTCCCCCCTCTCTCTCCTTGTGTAAATATTTATTTATTTATTTTTTCCTTTTTTATTATTTAAAAGATTTGTTTTAGCAAGTATTTACTAACTTTAATTAATTTTTATCAATTAATTAAATTAACAAACCATACACTAATAAAATATAAAGGAGAAAACCAATTTTAACATGGTTCAAATTTCCTAATTCTACATCTACAAGGTCACGCCAACAAAAAATAATCTACTAAGAAATAAGCAATTACAAACACAATTGGACTTATACAAAATAAAGACTCCCTCTTATTATTGTCGTCTCTGTGTTAAATCTTCCTTGATGGCCTTGTTCAGCGAGATCGTCTCTTCTTAACGCGTTGAAATCCCTTCGACTTAATTTAGTAAGATCCCATTGCTTGATACAGTTGAGCTCCCTTCAATAAGCATAAATCTTTCCCCTGAAGAATAAAAAACGTTTTAATAACACTTTTTAAGTTTATGAAACTAGAAATTATAGACTCGTAATTTCTATTAAGTTGTGTTTACTTTAAAGTACTAAAAAAAACATTAACAACTTGGAAAATAAAAAGAATAAGAGGAAAACAAAAATTCATGGCTGTCTCTCTCTCTTTGGCGTCCAAGAAGGCTGCTGCACAATAGAATATATATATATATATATAT